>PNEQ01029958.1:0-42239 GCA_003012365.1 Medauroidea extradentata | reverse complement strand
CTTACATTGCCGTCAACATATCTTCCACGTGGCCAGTCGTGATCGTATAGTGGTTAACTTAAACAAAAATTTCGCTGTAGGCTACTCAAATAACCTTAAGTTTATTTGCGTGACTGCTTTTATTAACACTTTAAAAATTCAACTTTACAAACTGTAACAATTTAGACTGCAATCATCTCAAATCATAGTCAAATCCTGACGCTCCCGGGAGAGAACAGTTCAACACAGAAAAAATAAAACTTTTAAGTTCAAACTAAATTGTTTGAAAAAACCAAAAAGCACGCCACATCTCAATATTACGTTCTCGCGAATGCGAGGCCTCTACTCAGCGACTATTACACAAGGCTGCTCAGCCACCTCGCTCCCACACAGCCCACCAACCGTTCCTCACAACCATCCTTGTCCGCCCCCGAACACCAAGCACTACACAACCATCTCTGACGGCGTCCGAACAACAAGTTACAACCGTCCCCGTCCGCGACTAGGCAACAAGTCAGTAAAATGGCCGACCCCGCGGAGCTTGCTCTCTCCCTGCAGCGCCTCTAGCGGCCACCCAGCACACCAAGGTAAAACGTAACGGAAAATTAAACTAAATTAAATATAATAACAAATTACAAACTTTTACACCTCTAAACATCTTGTAAAGTGAAAATATTGCTTTAAAACCAAAATTACACAATAACTTACAACATAATTTTAAATAAATTCGTACCACGTGTCCTTCCATTGGCTCAAGCCAGCTCGCGCAAACATATTACCGTCTCTCTCGCACACTCAACGAGCGGCGGCGCACGTGCACTTTGTGAAAAGTAAAAGTATTAGAAAAAGGTTAAAAATCTAAATATAGCGATTCCAGGAACTGGGCAGGCACACCTGTGCCATCCAACTATACTTGCCAACAATACACCCAGCCCTGAGTTACAATACAATAACAGTGAAGCTGCAAATGATATAATTAAATTTGAATTAAA
The DNA here is from genome assembly GCA_003012365.1 of Medauroidea extradentata. NCBI lineage: Eukaryota > Metazoa > Arthropoda > Insecta > Phasmatodea > Phasmatidae > Medauroidea > Medauroidea extradentata. Next base: position 41,268 of record PNEQ01029958.1, on the reverse strand, counting down.
ACACAAAGTTGACTCCGCCTAAACAAACCAAATTAAATACATATAAAATTTAACAATTTCAAAACTGATACAGATAAAAGCCAAACAAATGTCAACAATACCTGAAAGTAATTATATAGATAATAGAAAATTCATTAAGTCAAACATAAGGAAATAATAAAATAAAAACAGGAAACAATAAAGGCCTAAGTGGTGGGAGGACCGCCTCACAGTACTCAAATGCCACCACGTTCCCCAATTTCTTCAAGAGTACTATGGTTTTAAAACAAAAGTCAGTTTCACTTCAAATTATAAAAAAATTATTTTTAAATTAACCAAATATGCATTATGTTCAAATTTTAAAACCTTGAATGAACATTTTACGTCCAATCACAAATTAATATCTTAACACTACTTTTTTAAAAAATCTATCTGGGAGCTTAATACAGCAGCTTCTTTTTCAGCATCTTCCAAGATTTTCCTTTTCTTTGCTTCCAAAGCAGAGAGTTCACCAGCTGCTTTTCTTCTTCTCGTGTTGCTTTCATCATTTTCCTGTGATAGCTTTTTCTGTTGTTCGATGTACTCCTTGTAATTAGCGTGTGCATTACGAGCAGCATGAATAAATCTTTTAGGTATGACAAAATCATCCAGACCCCAGCTGAGCAATGAGTGAAATGTCCAGCTGATTTTCCACCAAGCACTGTTTTAGGGTGTCTACCAGATTGTAAAAGTACAATTTAGTGATTTTTTAGTGACCTTTTCCTGAAAAACTGTTCAAACAGAATTAATATTTTTTTTAAGTGCAACACTGCCGACAATTTCCTTTATGTTTCCTACAACTGTTGATAGTGTGAAGCACGTCCAATTTTAAAATGTGTAGTCAATATATACCTAAATTTAATTTGTCTTTATGAAGATGACTATGATAACTAATATTCAAACTAAGTATTTATTTTACTTGCACAGTACACGACAAATATTAGTAGCGTAAACATGCATGTTTGACAAATGATTTGACAAGAATCAAACACCCGAAAATTATTTTTGTAACTTATACCAAAATATACTTCAAATTAGTGACTATTGTGGAACTTTCGTGACCTTTCTCACAAATCGTGACTTTTTCGGGACTTTCGAGACTTTAGTGACCTAGTAGACACCCTGTGTTTGTTTATGGAAAATCCCCTTTCAACCACTGCATTACCGTGAGAGATAATAAATATCATTTAAAAAAAAAATATGCTAACTGCCCTGTATTTTCACTACAGTAAACATTTGAAATGTCAAGCCAAAGTTTATCAAGGTGTACTTTAGATCAGACATGGAGTTTCAAAAGTTCCTGCACTGCAGTCAAAGAACATAGTCTTTTGAATTTGTTCGATATTTTGTCACCCTGAATTCCAGAGAGCCAATTATGACTAACAAATATATCTAAGGTACATGACAGCCTTTTCATTGCCAAATATGGAATCAGGGCTACAGAAGGGTCAGCAAATGAAATGCCTCTTGTCAAGCTGAATGTAAGAGGTGAGCGCTTTAAAATCCTTTTCACACATTCCGGCAGGCATTTTTGACAGTCTATTCTAAATAATTCCATATCCTCCTGACTTGAATTTTGTGAACGTAATGCAGCTCGTGTCCCAAATCCTAAGTAAATTTTTTTATTGGACAATTAGATTATTTGCAGGTAAATCTATTTTGGTCAAGGTAGTATTTGCCATTACCTCTGCTTTGACAAACCTAGTCATAAGATTCTTGATGACTGAAGAAGTCGGAAAAGAGGTAAGGGGCCATGGGGTTATTTGTCTGATATTCTTTAAGAAGTGGTTCAACTTCAGCTGCAACAGATGAAAAAAAAAGCAAGTTTAGGTCCCAGTAAAACATCTTTAAGTGCACTTTTCACCAAAACAAAACTGGCACGTGTAGGTTCTGCATTCGACTTTAGACCAGCAACATAGTTCAGAAGATTTGGTAAAATTTTCAATGCTCTGTCTGCTACAGGAACGTTGTCTAACCAACGAACTGGACAAAATTTTAGAGGAAATAAGCTGGTACCAGTTATTCGGATATAGTCTGCACAACGAGTGGGGATGTTATGAAACAGGTTGTTAATAGCACACAAGAATTTGACAATTTCCCAACCAGTTTCCTTCATTGCCCCTTTGAAGGCACAGTGTAATGAATGTAAGCTACAAGTGCCGATTTCCAATATCACACTCTCGTCAGGACGACCTTCCCTCAAATCTTGCTTTAAGTCTTTTAAAAACAGCAAATTCCAATTTGGGCCATCCATTGACACCTGTATAATTTTGTGTAACGTATTCACAGGCAAAGAGTTTTTAAAAGCACTCAACAGGTCTGCTGCAGTCGAATGGCCGAGAAATGCTGATGTAAGATATCAAGTGCAAGTAATTAAATCGTCATCATTCCAGTAACGGACAGAAGAAATGTCCATTTGTTGTTTCTGGGCAATTTTATTTAAACTTTCATCAAAGGCAACTACAAGATGAGAACATTTTGATATAACAGCTTGCAATTCCCTTTGAAATTCTGGAGCCAATCAGTGATCTACTGTATAGGATACCTTCGATTTTCCCAACTGCACTTTAGCTGCAATATTGCTGTCGTGTTACATCTTACGATGCACTGCTACACTGTTTTCTGCATTTCTTAAGGAATTATGAGCCATGACACAATACAAACACCAAAGTATTTCAGCACGTGTTACATCATCATTTAAGAAATAGGCCTTCAATGGTTTTGATTCCTTTCCAGCACTGCTACATTTGCACAAGCAAGAACATGATGCAGATTGGTTTAGATAAAATTTATCGGCATTTGAGGAAGTATCAGACATTGACTTAGAACTGCTGACTGGATCTGTTTGGATCAACGGAGGATGAAACACTTGAGACGAGCTGGGTACATCAATAGGCATAGACAATTTTGAAGGTTCAGACAAAGATTTTGAAGACTCTGAAGCAGAATTATCTTGTGATGATGCTGACGTAGCTGTTTTACAGTACACTGCTATAGGTGAACTCATTCAAATTGCCTGTACTCTTCTGCTGTGTTTTACTCCAGATGCATGGCTAGTAAAAGCCCGCTTTCCCATATTACTTAGTTCAATCCTGTGTATGCAAAGTTTGCACCAAGCTGCATACGGGCTGCCATCAATAGCCTGAGCCCATGAGAGAGATGGGTTCTGGTTCCATTCATCCCTGAATGTAGTTTTTCAGGGTTTTGAAGCCATATTGTGACCTGTTGAAATAAAATTAACGTTATCACTGATCAAACTAATCTTAAAGTATGTTAAGAAAAAACCCTTTCAACAAGTAGGCTACTCAAAACTGCAATATTTGCATATGTGTATACATAAATGTGAATCTCTTATTTAGGCCCTATACTTATTTGTGAGCTTTTTTAAACATAACTATGCAGTTATGTAGGCCAATATGTGCAACTGTTATAAAATACATGAAACTGTTTTAGGCCTATAGGCGCATCTATTTACAACTTTACATTTATATAAATTATTTCTTTATTACGTTATAATAAAAAAACCTATGCTTGTGAACATAATTGTGCAGTTATGTAGGACAATATGTGCAACTGTTAAATACATCAAACTTTTTTAGGCATATAGTCCTACTTAATTACACTTTTATATTGCTATCAATTATTCCTTTACAACATTATAATAAAAAAACCTATGCCTGTGAGAAAATTAACCTGCTATTTTTCATTAATTAGCAAATAAATGTTTCAGACAACATAAACATTAGTAATGAGGTAAATAAACCCTTCTGTATAACAAATAGTAAGTATAACTATTTCCAAAATTTATTTAAGTGAAGTTTTGAGCACTTGAAGGTTTTTTTATTAACGTTTGCTTACCAAAATCACGCTACCGCAATTTCAAATAAACAAACAGTTTTGGCGGTAAATAATTTATTCTGTGTTTTTTTTTTAATCAAAATGTGTTGAATGTCACGCCTTTTATTAAACTGGAGCATTAACCTAACGTAAAATCCAAAAAAAAAAATATACACTAGACCCCCGATTTTACGAACCCTGGATTTAACGAAGGTAGCGATTCTACGAATACAATCTCAGGAACCCTCAAAAAATAACAAAATTACATGACAAAAAAAATTGTAAGGAATTACATTGACAATGAATAAAACATACTGTATCTAATTCACGGCATTAAAATATGAATTGTAGAGTTGCAGTTATTACTTGATAAGTCACAATATTAAAAATAAAACAAAAATAGCGAAAATCCGTTAAAAAATGCGGCAGTGACAGTTTGAAAACCGCGCGGCGGCCGCTGTGCCAAGCCGGCCGGCCTGTCTCCAACTACGACGTATTAGGATCTATATTGAGGTCGTACTATAGACACAAAGTTCCAGCGCATGCGCATATGCTCATTTAACTATAGTACAGCCTCCTTCTAGGCTGTTTCACGGCGTCTTATATCTCTCTCGTCTCGCGCCGAATGAGTTTACTTTTTTACACGAACCCTATAAATAATAGTGTGATATTTTTCTTTATTGCGTTAACACCATACGTACTTAAAACAATTAACTTGGCGCATAATTTGATTAAACAATGCGTTACTACGTGTCACAAAACGTGGGTTTCACAAGTGAGCACGATGATAGCGCTACCTATTATCGAAGTGTAGAAACATTTGTCTCCGGGTATGTCAAACTTGGAAAATAAATGGACGTTCGTGTATTACGTAATCCCAGAACTCCTAATTTATTTTAACCACATATACTGACTGTGAAAGTGATTATTTTCAATCAATTATACATGTAATTCTCGAAGATTTTAGGTAAGAACGTCACAAAATGGCGTTTTTGGAACATTGAACGTCGGTATATGCTACGGTGCCGCTATCTATCAGCCATCTTGTGAACGTTCGTACAGTTGCGCTATCTGTCCGCTCTGCACGCTACTAGTATCTACGTTCTCGTACAATTCAACAACAACGTCAAGGGAATGTTTTTACGTTAAGTTATATAAAACTGTACAATGAATAAATACATCCGCTTATTCCTTCTTTCTTTGGTGAATAATTTACAAGGGCATTTTACTAGTAAGGAATGCCTTCTTTTTTTTTTTCCATTAAACGCTACGCAAATCGGGCTATTCGCTCGTGAGAGAAGGCACTCGACAGCTCGGTTTTCTCATTTTTTTAGGACAAAGATCGATCGTATCTATTGTTTAGCGGTGTTCTTTTGATCGTAAGACGTCTGCCTATTGATATAAATTTATATTTCATCTATCACTTGCGATATTTTTCCGTTAAATACTACGGTAGTCGGTCTATTCGCTCGAGAAAAGACACTCGGAATCTCGATTTTCTCATTTTTTTAGGAAAAGGATTGGTCATATATATTGTTTAGCGGTGTTCTTTTGATCGTAAGACGTCTGCCTATTGATATAAATTTATATTTCAACTATCACTTGCATTATTTTTCCGTTAAATGCTACGGGAATCGGGCTATTCGCTCGAGAGAAGACCCTCGGAATCTAGATTTTCTCATTTTTTGGGGACAAGGGTCGGTCATATCTACCGCTCAACAGTGTGACGTCTGGCTACTGATATCAATTTATGTTTACATTATTACGTTAATTAACTTCACGCAAAACGCTACGGAAGTCGGGGCCTAGAGACACTTTGCAGAAAAAATGCAATTTTAAAATTTTCTGTTATGTCCGGGGGGGGGGGGGGCAAAATAAGCCGCTATCGAATTTACGAAGAAAGCGATTTTACGAATGCGATGAGAGGAACCATGAGAATTCGTAAAATCAGGGGTCTAGTGTAGTTATGTTAGAGCATGTCATTTCATTATCCCTTTGTTTATTCTTAACTGTTATAAGAGCATTGCTGAAGTGAAAGGCAGATTGTTGCTGAGCAAACAAAACAATTTAAGAACAGTTAGCGACTTGCGCCCAGTGCAAATAAAAATACAATAAAATTTTGTTTCTTACCTTATGTTTGCCTGTTGATCAAAGGCAAATATTTAACTTATCCATCAACAAAAACAATGGCCAAACTCACCACCACTTAAACACATTCATTCTCCACGGAACAAAAGTACACAAATAATCGTCACTTTGACAACACTACGAAGTAACAGCCATGTGTCGACTGTCGATAACAACAGATATGCCGATCGTCACGTAATCGACTAATTGAACAATTGATTGTGCGGCGTGAACCACAAACACGGCCAAAAAATTTCCAGACGATTTTTCAAAAATCCCTGACTTTTCCCTGACACACAAAATTCCCTGACAATTCCTGGTTTTTCAGGTTTTCCAGGTCGCTGGACACCCTGCAGCACAGAATAGCCATGCCTCGACAACAGTATTATAATGGGCTTCCAATTTACAGTATAATATTTTTTTTCATCGAGACAATGAACATACCTTGAATGGGCCACCCACCCAGTAAGTGACAGGTGCTACTGTGGTAGCCATTGGCACTGGAAAGTCCACCATGCTATTATCCAGAGGGTGTAGTGTGGCACTGTCAGTTGAGAATGTGTGGTATGCATGTGTATCAAGCACAGACACCTCTTGCAACTCTTCTCCTGCTCCAATCATAATAGCTGCTTCATAGAGAAGCTTGTACCATGACTGTGCTGAGAAGTTTGCTACCATCATTTGTTTCAAGTCTTCATCCATTTCTCTAAACCCTCCAGCAATCAGTCCATTCTGCAAGTATGTAAAAGATGATTCAGTCTACAATAAGTTTACAATTTAACACTTGTTTATGCAAATACAAAAACAATTATCACACTTTACTATTACAACCACATAATATGTAGTTGCAAACTGTATCAGTAGGCCTACGTTTTGATAAACATACAAATTTATAAATGCATATTTTATTACATAAAAACCTGAGATTTATCTAACTTTTTTTTCAGTTGTGGGCAATGAGTACTCTGACAAGCAAGCAAGAACAGGGACATGCATGTTAAATTATGTTGTGTGGAGCTCTAGTCACCTCTTAATGTCACTTTTGGACAAAAAGTATTGTCTGCATTAAGAAAAGGAAAATATTTCTACAGAAATTACATTTTGGATAAAAATTTATCACACGTACATAATTCAAGTACATACACAGCTCACGCCAGCACATGGCAAGACATTGACTACTAGTGTTACAGGTATTTAAAATATTAGCTTTACTTGTAAGAAATGGCAGACAGTTTACTGAAAGTATGTACTATCGGATTGTCTACCTCCAACCGATAATTATATGATACTCAACTATTTTAACACATATTTTTGTGGTACAGAAATAAATAAAGTTAAATTATTAAGGTTAGGCACTAAAATATGCTCACGATAACTAAACAAATAATACTTTAGTAGCAAAACATCTATAACCTAAAACTATACTATTCAGTATGGTAATTGCTACAAATGTACAGCATGCCAGAAATACAACAACCGTTGCACTTTTTCAACCACATGAACGGTAGTACATTGTCAACCTACTGCATCACTGCTGCCTGTGGTCTTTGAAAAATTTCTGTGCAATAGGGATGTATTACAAACTGAATTGTTTTGTAGGATATACGGCACTGCTAGTGAATGTCATTGAATCACAGAAAAACCACAGTAACATAAGAGAACTAATCACAAGAAAATTAGCAACAAAAATACAAAAGAAACAAACCAAGGAAGCCAGAAGTGGCGGTAGCCAATCAACATACAAATAATTCCAAATAAGGAATATGGTTGATATATAAAAAAAAAATCAAACAGACTAGGGCCAAACAAGAGAATAGTGCATACTTTCATGTCAAAAACAACTTTTGTCCAATTTCCATCCGGCTGTGGTTTTCCAAATTTGTATGATCCACTTTTGGTTGGATCATCTAGCAGCCAAGACACCCATACCTGGTCTCTGTAAACACTAACTGAGAAATGATGGCTATCTGGGTTGCCAATGTAGAGAATAGTTCCTCCTACAAGAAAACAAAACATATACTTAACTTTATTAACTTCATTAACAATCAGATATTTAAGATATTGTATTATAGTGTACATAAAAATAAATTAGACAGGCAGCACTTGTCTTTCACTTTTATTTTATACACATATGTAACTTTCTACAAGACTTATAGTCCATCTCGTGTGACAATTCCACTTTTTAACAATTCTGTTTACATTTCTTTTTATAGCTGTTTCCATGAAATACAGTAAGAAGTATTTTTCTCTGAAACAAGCGGTTTTTGCACAAACACACTCAGTTGGCTCTCAAACTGTGCAATACATCACAATTAAAAGTATTTTCCTCTAGAAATGTATATATGAAGGATAACCTCCATAACTGTCAAACACTACTCTTTTATATAAAACATACCTGTATCATCAGCACAAGGATGCTACTGGCTCGGCTTGAAAGTGAAGTAATGGAATATGTGGTTCAAGATCAAGTGAGATAAGCTATTGAGTATAGTACATGTAACCTATATTCATTGATTGGTAGTTAGGTATCTTTGTATTTATATTAAAAAGCAGCAGGAAACTGTAAATAATCTGAATAGAAAAAGTAACTATGGTTTCAAAAGTACTCACTTTATCCTGAACCACCTATTATGGAATATCAAAGGAATAGAGCACCAATGGCCAATTCAGACTGTCCAAGATCACTCCAGACTACGTAGAACCCCGATTTTACGATGACGTCGTGTCCGGTGAGTGTGAGGTAGGAACGGAGCTGCGTAGGAATGCTCTGGGCGCCACCCGGTTAAGCGTGTAGCCGGGAACACGAGGCTCGATGGGTCGTGGTCTGTTCGTGCCAGCGTGCCCCTCTCTCACCTGGCGAGTCGAAACAGCTGCGTATCGGGAAAAACAGGGAGGACCTGGAGAAAACTACACCTTACATGGACACTTATGGGGCGGTCCACTCCCCCATACCCTAGGGCCTTAAGCGAATCAGTTCCAAATGGCGAAACAAAGTAAAACAAAACACTGGGCCGGATAGTTGCACATGCGCGTTACGTTTCTCGCTGAACGAAACAGTCTCCCGAAGTGCACCACGTCTCTCTCGTTCTGTCCGTCGCGGCCGCTGCTTCAAGACTGCCTTCTTCATGCCCTGGTAGAGGGAGGGGGCAGCAAAGCCATGTGTCCTGCACTGGCAGATGGCCGGGATGGCAGGTGTCACAAGTCGGTGTCAAGTTCACATATGTCCTGCCACCGTCACTGATCTGCCACACATACTCAAGTATCGCACATCTGCCATTACCAACCAGCGAACACCTGCCACTGACATACTCTGCGAACACCTGCCGCGACCAGGTGCAACTCCACCTGGCCTGTGGCCTGGTACGACAACAACGAATACCGGATTTTACGAAGCAGCGATTTTACGAGGCTATCAGGAACAGTCAGAAAATCTTTATTAAAAAAAAAATTAAAATGAGAAAAATAATTAAAGAAATTGCAGTTTTAACTATTTACAGCTTAACCTCGGTTTTAAGGCATCAGATATTAATACAGTGCACGTTCCTGACAGTACTGTTGTAAAATTGAGGGTCTCGTTAAATCGGGGTCTCGCTATAACAAAAACCCCGATTTTACGACAGCATTTACGGGAACTATGGACCCTTGTAAAATCGGGGTTGTACTTTACATGTAACGGTGCTTGCTGTAAATATATTTTTGTTAACTAATTTCCGATCACAGACACTACAAATAACATCTAGTGCAAATAAAATTTTCAGTTGTGTGGTGTTTATATAACTTAACTGAATTAGACAATCATAGTTTAATTACGTTCAATGCAGTAAAATTAAAACAAATCCAAATAACCACAAACTGACAAAGTTCAAAAACCATAATTCTGCTCTTGTTTAAAAAAAAAAAATCCTAAGTGAGCATTTATGACAGATAGCTATTCAAATATTAACTAGCATTATTTACAAACATAGGTATTACATAATGAATTGCCACCTAAAATATTCGGTAATGAAGTACTGTACTTACTTTACATGGAGGCTCATATTCTTTGCACAATACAGTTACCTAGTTCATAAACAAATGTTAGAAAAATCTTATTAAAATATCTGGATTGTAAACAAATAGAGCTGTGAGAAAAATGCCCATAGGCTACTTATTACAGTAAAATTATGGTAGAAGTGTAGTTAATATTGTCACAGAACTGAACTTAAAGACTAAGTTTTTAAGGTGGGGTCATCTTCTTCGGTGGTGAATGGTGGCACATCATCTATAACGAGGTCAGTGTAATGCTCTGTACACCAGTATTCATAATCCAAGGAATCTGGTACAGCAAGTGATAGATGTGAACCGAATGAAAAAATGTGTTGTCCACCTGTACTCCTATATGTACATGCTAACCTGCAGGTATAATTCCGTAAGTACTCGTGCTTTTATGTCTGAACTTTATTGTAATTACAAGATTTAGTAATAGTGAACACTTTGGTTAAGTCTGGTAATCAACAAACATTATGTTGTTTTTAACTTTACTAAGATTTTATGATACAGTAACGTGTGTTTCACCATTTTAAATACAGTACACAGGTAAATATACATAAGTTTACTTGACTAATTTTTCACAACCGTTTATACCAATTCAATAATAACAAATTTGAATAAAATGTTTGTTGTTATTAGGTACTGTATAATTTTGTCTGTTGAGTATAAGAACAAAATAATTATTCTCATCACATGAAATATAATAAATTATTGGGAACCATTATTTACTCTTACTAACAGTTCAGATCTTTCAAACTTACAAGGTTAGGCGGATAAACGTCATGCCTCTTGTAGTCAAACAATGCAAACGTTTTCTTAAAGAATAAAAATACAGTTCAAGAAAATACCTACTTCAGTTTTTAGAAATGCACTTTTGCAGTTTTCACATATGTTTAGCTAGAAGGCTTACCAACCTGTTTGACTACGGTAATTTATCTCCACACCATAGATATTGAGGTCAGTGTAACGTTCTATGTCACGTTGGTTGAAAGTATAGCTAAGACTGGTGTTGTGACCCTCCAAAGTTATGTTGGCTATACACTCATAACCATCTTCTAGATTACGGCATGTACTTCCTTCTGGACAATCCTGTAGTTGGCAGAATTCCATTTCATGACACATTTTTCCTTTGTAACCGCGTGGACACATGCAGCTATAAGATACAAAATAAACACATTTGTATGTTAAAAAAATCCTCTTTATTAAAATTAAATATTAGTTGCCACAGTACACACAGTTTTTATTAAAGGGCACAAGAAAATTTGAAGAAAATAAACTATTTAATAAATATCAATGCAAAAATAACATGCATTTCATCAGTCTTGTCTCATATCCCATAAACACAAATGCCATTTCATTAAGGAACTAGGGCAAATTTATTATAAATTCTATTGAATAAAATGACAGGACGTTGAGGTACTCACAGGCTGGTACTTCTTGATAGTTTCACATACATAAAAGGATGAACATATACAGTAAAACTCTGTTAAGAAGTTCCCACTTAAAAAGTTTTCCCCTATAATAAGTTTGAATTATATTTACCACTTCCATTACTATAATAGTAAATTTACCCTTTTAAGAAGTTTTTCCCTGTTATTAAGTTAAAATATTTCAGTCACTTCACAAACTTCTTAACAGAGTTTTACTGTAGTTGCGCAACCGTGCAACTATGTGTTCATCCTTTTATATGTGAAAAACTATCAAGATGTACCAGCCTGTGAGTACCTCAACCTTCTGCCATTTTATACAATTGGTTTAACCTAGTGGCCAAAGCCTTCTTCACTTACATTATTATAAAATCTGTAGATTTCAATTTACTTGGCCCTTTCTAAAACCAGGAAACTGGACATAAAAACAAATTAATTTTTTTGAACAAAAATGGAAGGAAAAAAAAAAAAACATGACCACAAACACAAGACAACCTAACTCAGCAGGTGTTACAATATTTATCACCTATAGCATTTTCCTATAGAGTTTAATTTTAATAATAATTATTATTATTTAGACTGTGTTTTTCTTTTCCATAATTTCGATTATTTTAGTGATATTTATGATTGATGTACTATACACTATTTCCTTAACTTTAATCATGTTTTCAAATTAAGTTAATGTCAATCAGCTTAGTTAACGAATGCTCCACACATCGCCCACAGTTCATACACAACCCGGTTGGGTTTAAGACAGACATAAATTTGTTGACAGAAGCACAAGTAGGTACTCACATTTTAGTACTTGACAGATACACACACAAAAAGGATGATACATACTCGCGGAAGTGTGTATCGCGACGTTTCGCTGCTTAGACCAGCTTCCTCGAGCGAATAAACATGGCTGACTGTGGTGTGGCTGCCGATGCACCGATGCTGATGCACCTAGCGGCCAATGGTTGAACTGATATGGGGCGGGAGATTCAAAAGCGTCATGTATAAGAGGATAATGAGGATATACGTACGGGTATAGTGGTTGTGGGAAGCTGAATGACTGGGGATATCTTATATTGAGACCTGGTGGTTGCCTGGATTTAGTGATATACTGATGAGCTAGTTCCCATAGGTATTGCTTGTAGGTGGCAGGGCCATCACCACTCTAGTGCTGTAGCATGAGTCAAAGTCTTTGCTGTGGTGGGCTGCATGGGCAGCAACTGGTTTTTCCTGTGGGTTGGTGCCTTTACATGCTATGGCTTGTCTGGTGTCTGCTCTGTGGCCATTCATTCTCTGTCTCAGTGTTGGTGGTGAGGCCAATATATTCAGCATCACAGTGTGAACACTGTAGCTGGTAGATCAAGTTCTTGGTAGCATAATTGTAACTGCCTTGAATGGGGTAAATGTGGTTGGTTTGCCTGCTTTTGAATGATGTAGAGGGCTGGTGGATGGCACACATGCCACAACATGAGCTTCTTTTATTAATGTCAAGTTTCCATGTATTTTCCAAATTTTACTGTAGTAATATGCAACTTTATTTTTTGTACTTTAAATCCACATTTCAAGTTGTGTAATGTCAAAACCAGGCAGCAGTCTTTGCCAAAGGCCATGTGAAAGCTTTTGATGTAGCCATGTGCATCTGGGTTAGAGATTATAGCTTCTCGGACAGTGTCTTTGAATGGTGTAAATTTTATTTAGTCCCTCACGATGAAAAAACTTTAAGGCCACCATAAGATTTTGTGACTGATAGCCACCAACTCCCAGAAAAGTATGGTAAAACCCAAATTTTACAAGGTTATTCTCGGGCACTGTAGGCCTATCCTCCACTTTATGAGTACTCAATTTTACGAGACAGCAATTTTACAAGGTCACTATTAGGTGCTACATGTCCTAAAATCAGGGTTCTCCTGTAGTTCTTGCCCAGACATGAGGCCCTTCTAGGAAGTCAGCCCATGTTCTGATTTTGTTTAGTAATTTTTAATGATCATGACAGATGATTTTGCTAACAAGCCAATGAGACGCTATTGCCAAATAGTATATGCTTGAATAGGTGAAGAAATGCCATCTACGTTACACCTTTTACGAGACAGTCTGACGTCTGATATGACGTTGGACTTCCTTAATTTTGTAATTTTATTGTTCTGAATGAGATTTATGTAATTTAATAAGACAATTTTTTTAAGTTTTGACGTGAATTCCTATCTAAAGGTCCTTTGATTTTTTAAGACACTGATCTACCACTTGTAGTGAGTTCAGATTTTACTTGTTACCAAATGTTAGTGTGATTATTGGTAGACCTTAACAGAACTTAATATAATTGTAGGTTCATTCCAGAATATTTTTAATTTTAATCAAATTTAACAGATTGAAGATAAGTTAGACAAAAACTTTTCCGTATATTGTTTTATAATTTTGAATTTTACAGTGACTTTAATTTAATTAGTTTATTACATTTAATCATTTTAGGGATGTGGTAGTGAGAAATTAATATAATCGTATTTAATTAAGTTATCAAAATTTAATCCTCTTCCGACATCTGTTTCTTTTCCAAGCCAGCATCACTTCTTCTTTGATTTCTCTTCTATTTTTATAACTTTCTTAATTAAATACCATTATGTTACATACAGTAGAACCCTGTTACATGTAATGTTTCTGAAGGGACTCAAAAAATGATTACATTATAAATGGGAAAACATTATTATAGGGTAATATCCTATTATAAAGCAGTTTTAGGGACCAAATGAAGGTAGCATTATAGCAAGGAAAATGTTATAGTAATTGGGAATATTATAACAGGATTATACTGTAATTACTTGTGAGTGAGTTAATTGGGCTTTAGACTGATTTCCTGTCTACTACTAATTATTTGTCTGAACCAGTTAGAACACCTACACTGTATTAAATAGATACACCTCTACATGGTAGTACACTAACGCACAACCTATACCTGTATGCGACATACACCACACCTGTGACTTAGGACCAACTCTATCAACAGTAACAACGTATGATGTATATTATCCAAAAAGTTACTTGTCTACCTATGAAGTATTGTACATCATCAATGAAAGAATACGTACCATGTAACCTTTGGAAACTCTTTACAAATGGGAATAACAAGGTTTGCATGAATTGATGTTTGCAAGAAGAACAAAAATAGTCTAAAAGTTCATTTAGGATGCTTATCGTCAAAATCTTAACATTTTAAAGACCAACATTACTTCCTTTCACCCATTAACTTACTTCAATTTTTAATAATAAAAAAAAAAAAAATTACTGACAATCAAATTAATATTTAATTTCTTATGTATTTTCAAGAGCAAAGAAATCACTTTGTATTAATGAGAATTTATGAATTAATGTAATTTCATTGTACAATAAACTTATGATTATCTGTGCACCAATTAACCGGTTTTCGGATTATCTGTGTGACATTCCCTGCGTTTCACACTGTAAAAATTTTTTTTATAGAACATCTTTATGGAACATAAAAACGTCAACTCTGGCATGCAAGAATGGAATAACAAGATTTCAACAAGACTTTTTCTTGTGTTTACAGTGCACCCAAAGACATATCTTTATTTATTTTCGGATAAATTGTGCGCTATAGATGAGAAAATACAATATTTGTAGCCAAAACCATACATCACATTGTGTTGAGAGCGCTTTATAAACAAATTTTTTCTTATTTAATTTTTATGTAGGAAAAAATTGGCTATTTTTGGAATTACCAGCGTTTACCTACTTATCCGTACGTTGCCGAACATTTAATTAACACAGATAATTGGGAGCTTACTGTATTTGTCTAAAAGCTTTAATGTTGTTTCACAGCAGTAATGAAACTCCTGAGTAGTCCTATGACATATGTGCTTGCTGGTGACAACAATGGCAAACACCCTTCTCAGATATATATACATAAAAAAAACCTTCACCTAAACATTACAACACACTTCTGAGAAATAACAGTAACCGCTACTCAAAATTTCAACCTTTGTAAAGACAAAAACCTGAAGAGACTATTATAACTGAAGAAATGTGTAGACTGTAACACTGAAACTCTTTAAAACAGTGATTACTAGTTTTATGATACTGTATTAAACAATATTTATTACTTGTACTTAGGTCACTGTCATGTCTAGTACACAATTCTCAACCTCACAAGCTTTCTAACAAAATATTTTCTCCCAATTTCCTAGCTGGCCCACCTAAAAATTCAGCAAAACTGTGCAACAGATTACTTTCCACTAATTAACAGAATTATACGGTGAGGGAAAAAGTACCTGTGATCAGACTTTTAAAAAAAAAAAAAAAAAAAAAAAAAAAAAAAAGCTAATCTCAACTCATCAGAAGCTAACAAATCAAAGAAAATATTTTATAACCTCTCAAAAACAGCTCTAATGTAAATTAAAAAAATTATTTACATAGTAGCAAATTTTTATTCATCTGGATGATTGTAAAGTATAAAACATGCATGAAGATACATCAAATTTCCTAACTTACTTTATGACTGAAAAACTGCAGCTACTTTCACATTATTGCAGAAAATTAAGTTGCAAGAAGAAAATATATTACTCTCAACACCAAATGGATTGAATATTTGAAACAGCATGATCTGGATCACATCTTGATTGGAAGTAAAGATACAAAACGTTAAGCTACATATTTCAATGCAGTTCCCACAAAGTTTAATGCACAAAATATAAAACAGATACAAATTGTACTGCGGCAATCTGTACACGCCCTCGCCAGCACCTCGACCACTATCTGCTTGTCGGCAGAACACAAGTTCTTATCTCAGTATACTGGGTACATGGGTTCGAAAAAGGTTTTAACACAAGCCGATAGAACTTACTTTACTTTACTTTACTCACTTTACTTTTCCAAAATTTTGGTGCTTACAACGTGCTTATTACATAGACGCGGTGGGCTCAACCAAATAAATTATGCTAACAACAAATACTTATTTAAGCGCCCTAATATTCACATATTAAAGCCAAGCATGGCTTAATATCTGCACGCCGATGCGTGGTGATATGCTTCACCACGTAGTAGCGTGGTGCTGCCTCACGCACGTCCGCACCCCTTGATCACCCAGCTAAGATAGCCTCTCCCGGGGTCCAGCGGCCTCGGGCAGCGAGTTCGCCGGAATTCGCCCAGGCCCGTCACTTCCGGAAACGCACGTGCACAACTCTTGAGAGCAACCCCTGTTGTTTTGCTTTGTGATCTCTTACCAGTAGTTACCAAACAGCCATAAATTATAGGTTACGGGCAATACTCCCCAAATATCAGTTACATTTACACTCTCACTAGTTTCATTTTCACAGTTTGGGCCTGTACCCACAGTTGGCACTTCTTCAGGCCGCCATGTTCCTTGCACTCTCTAGACAATACATATATATACAAATAGACGTTTACAAATAGCCTTTCCCGGAAAATTTGAACAGACAACATCTTTCATAACACTTAAATTCCTTTGGGGTGCTCTCATATACCGGAATCAAGGCAAATAAACAGCAGAATGGTTCGGCCCACCGCACGTAATTAGATTAACATTTAATTACAGTGTACTTAGGTTCATTACCAGTTTAGAGTTCATTATTTTAGGTTTTATTTCCATGGTCTTGTTGAACAATCTCAGTTGTTCAGTCTAGGTTATTTATATACATATATCCTATCCTAACGCGTGTCCATTCAACTACCCCCACCATGGGTACTTTCGATGCACTGATACCAGTAAATCGGGCAATCCACCATGGGCATGGCTCTTATCATCGCTAGTTACAAACCCAAACACACTATAAAGCATTGCAAGGTCCTATTAGGCCCATACTGACGCCGGGAATGGAAAGGAGGCTCACCCCTTCATTTACAGAGAGACGTATAGATTTATCGCTAAACCTAAAGACTCATTGAGGAACAAAAAAAAAAAGCTTCAGAACAAGCAAGGATGGGTAGGCCCGGCCAAGTGCCTTACAAAATGTACTGCTACATCAGAGTGAGTTAACATAAAGTTTCTAGGATGTTTTTAAATTTAATGTTTCTGGCAAGGTTACTACACCGAAATGCAAAATCTGGTTGATTTCTACACCTAAAATATTGTGTACATTTACCTAAAGTCCAGATATACTTTAGCTCTTTTCAAACCCCTTATGCAAGGACTGTGTGTGGGTTTGATATCAGACTGTGAACCTGCTTTCAAGAAAATAAAGCTGATCAGTCAAAATAAGGATGATTAATGTTAGAAAGTTCGATTAAAAAAACTTTTTTTGCATTCAGTTTGGCTAATTAGATTAGGTTAAATTTAAGTCACACCAAAAACTAAATAGAATATTATTTGAACTAACGAAGTTTACCCCAAGCACAAAGTAATTTCTGTAACAGTTGTGCAAAAAGTAATGTGATACAATATTAGTGAAAAGGTTCCATTATGTACTTCCAAGGATGTTTCAATCATGTTGAACCACAACCTGTACATTATAAGGCAGTGTTCTATCACTCGCCGCCCGAGGAAGCTGGCCTGGCCAGCAAAATGGTGTGACTGTGCTGAAAATGTTTTGTCCACATGTGTTTTCCCACCTGCAAGTACTGATTCTGTACGTATTTGTGCAGCTCTGTCTCCATGTTTTAGTAATTGTATCACCCAGAAATTACTTCTGATAATTTATCTTCCCTGGTCCAAATAAACTGGAAATGAATGAAGAAACTCTGATCTTTAAATAAGGATGATGCTCCATTTGCTCCAAAAAGAAAACAGAAAAAGTTCCATAACATCCTGAATTTTTACAATTTTAAAATATTTAATCCAAGTCCATTTTTGCCTCGTTACACATTACAGTACTCAATTTTAATTTTTAAAAGGAGTCAGATATTTTGTGTTTACTTAAAAATTGACACATTTTCCTATGACTCAATTTTAAATTGTTGTATTATAAGTTAAATACTTATACAGTATGAAGTAATTAAATGCTGAATGAAGCGATGTGATGTACAGATAAAACAGGTTTGTAGAAAATATTCTTTGAAGACACACACTGACGCATCGCCACTGCTTCCTTAAGAATGTCAATGCTAAAGTTCGCCTCCATCTTTAGGTTACCTTGTATTTGTATTTGTAGGTTAGGCCTAAACATAACGTGTTGCAGATTCTTGAGTTATGTACGTATTATTATGCTGTTACCCATGTTACAAATAAAGTACAATTTTTGCTGCAATAATTTGTGTATAAAAAGGTCTCATGTACCTGTTGAAATATACTGTATCACGTAATATTTACTTGTTTACAGTCACGGCCATGATGCTAAAACCACGTGCACAGACTTTTGTGAAATAAGAGAAATTATGCACAAAGTAGATACTTGAAGTAAATCATGTTATTTTAAAGTGCCTATATATGTATTGTAATTATTCTGATTAAGTTTAACGGCAACACATAGTAAAACAATAATAGTGAGTGTGTTTTGTTTACGAGGAGAGTAAAATTTGGTTTTCTTGTATTGATAACCCTGCAGAACAGACAGCTCCAGCAGCCGAGCAACCAATTCGAAACCACCCGCCTACCGAGTTCTCTAGGCACTCTCCCTTACCTTACAGGTTGTGGCGGTAGCCTGCCACCTAAGCCCTCCAACCCTCTTACCCTTGACTTAACCACCTATCCGGGGTTGTGACAGTAACCTGCCACCTAAGCCACAGCTCCTTCCTTACGGTTGTGGCGGTAGCCTGCCACATAAGCCCTCTTACCTAAACCTGCTCTACCTCCCGAGTGTCTGGAGACGACGTAGCGAGTCGAACACTCTAGCGCATGGTAGCTTTGGGAACTCACCCACTTGCGCAGTTCTATCGGCCGCCACGAGGCGCGCTCGCGGTATTTGCCGGAAAGCGGAAGTAGTAGTCAGAGGCTCCCGCAAACAGTAAAAACCACGTGTCAAAGTGCCAGTGTTAATAAATGTTGTAATAATTCAGTGGCGTAGTATAAATCAGTTGTTTGAGAAATTTATAATCAGTGGAAGAAGTGTTGTAATTCTGTAAATAAGGGCGTAATATAAATAATCAGTGTTCAGAGGAAATTGTGATCAGGAAGAATTTGTACAGTGCATTGTGAACTCGTGTAAAAACTGAGCAAATCAATATATACCAGTGAAACTAATTCCTATTCTTTTATTTAAATTCAATGTCTGAGTTAGAATGTCACATATCTCAGGAAGAGATCCTTAGCTTGGAAAGCCCCCGATAGCAAGCCACAAAGGCAAGATGCCTATTAGTCGCAAAACCAGTGTTGTATTCCGGAACTCCAGAAGGTACCAGGCCCCGAGCCTACCTTACCCGAGCTCAGTGCTCAATATAAATAACTTACAGCCCCTCAGGCCCGAGCTCGCAAACAGGTGCTGCTCAGTAAGATCATGAAGGAAATACAATGTAAATAACTACCACTCTTGAGTCCTATCAAGACTCCCCCTCGGCTTGTCCTCCTACATCGACGAATTCAGGAGATAATCACAGAGGACCGCCAGATGCCCAAGAGAGCTACACCCGTGTCCGACCACAAGATGAAGTTGCTTAGGCAGTTGTTTTAGCAAAGGTGAGTGGTCACCAACATTTCCCCTGTAAGGAAGAAATCTGAAACCCCCTTCTGCTCACACAGAAAGTACCTAGCGTTGGCCCTACCAAGGGACGCCACTCTCCCTGGGAGCGCTAGCCTTTCATTAATCCACAGAAAGAGTCTCTCCGCTCTCTCTCTAGCCAGCCAAGCCTACTGCGACTCACCTGTGGACAACCCCTACTCACAAGCATACCTAGCCTTGAGGAAGCGGGGCAAGAAGTTTTTCTGTGGCGCCCAAAGTGGGGCGGAAGATCAACAAAAATGAAGAGGGCCAAAACTTTGCGCACTCACCCACTGAGAAGGTATCAAGAAAGTTCGGAGTCAGCTTCAAGCTCCGTGGCGCCCAAGACATCCCAGCTGCAATGGACTCCGACTCAGAACCCACTGAGATGCCCTCCCAGCCTTGCGCTGCCAAGGACTGCCCACAAACAGGGACCCACCGAGTCACGTGTGCCCACTGCGGGATGGAATATCACCACTTGTGTCTCGGATGGGAGGAAACCCCCAAGAACATGGACGGCCTCGAGTACAGATGCACAGCGTGCCGCGACAGACAAAAGAAGTGTGCGCACCCGCAATGCCAGGGCCTCGGAACTTACCAAGCACAATGCATCACATGTCCCCTAATCTACCACTACCACTACGCGTGCCTTGGTTTTATCAACAAACCACGTGATTTCCAGGGATTATCATTTCGGTGCAGAGTCTGCAAGATCGCCGCCACCGAAGAAGGCCATATATCCAGAAGCCCGAGAACCAGTTCACCTGCAGAGAAGAGAAGTGTGGGGTCACCAATGCTGCTTCAATTTGCCGGAAAACGCCATGAAAGCCCTGACACCTTCCTCCGAGAGTGTGAAGTAGAATTGAAGACGAGCCACATGTCGAAAAAACAGTGGGTGCTGTATGTACATCCCCTGCTAAAGGGCGCCGCTGCCGCCTGGTGGGACCTCTATGGCGAATACGTGAGTACATGGACCCAGTTCCGAGACAGGCTCACTACACGATTCTCTGGAGCTGAGGTAATAAACAGACTCACCAGGGATTTATACAGTGTTCCCCAGAAGCCAGGTGAAAACGCAGAGACCTTCATCAGACGCAGGGCCCAGATGTATGACAGAGTGTGCCCAAACAGCCAAGAGGAGGCCGGCATGCCAGTCATCCTGGAGATGAGCAAACCAGCCTTCAGGTCCTTCTTACGCAACCCGAAACCCGTGACCGTAGAAGAATTAATCGAGTGCACCAAAGCCCTGAAACTAGATAACCCAATGCCTCGACAATCTTGAAGTCACCCTGCACCAGTAAAACTTATGAGTCAGAGACCTTCACCTGAGAAGATGAAGATGCCGCCTTCACAGCCTGCATTACCACGCTGCTGGTACTGCCCTTCCTACCACTTTCACAGGGACTATGAAGTGTACCGCGCCAGGCAAGCACAACACCGGGCCAACCAAGAGCGGAACCGACACTCACAGCAATCGGGAAATGGTGTAGCCGGGAACCAAACCAGACCCACCAACCCGGCTCTCCATAACAAAGTGTCTACGGCCTGAAAGCCACTACCCAACCTCATTGCCTTCCACGCCTATGGGTGCAGACCGCCCAGGATGAAGTACTGGCCACATTGGACACCGCTGCCACGGCCAATTTCATTCAGACCCAAGTCTTGATTCCCGAAATTAGGAGTACCATAAAACCCACTACGCTTTCCGTTCAGTTAGCCCGCCAGCAAGAGTATCTGCCAGTGAAAGGAGAAGTTGACCTGCCCCTCACCATGATCGCCGGGACGAGCGACACCAAGTTCTTCGTAGCCAAAGAACTGGATGAAGAAATGATTCTGGGTCAGCCTTGGTTAACGTATGAACAATGCATTGACTGCGGCAACAAGAAGGTGTACTTAGGGAAGACACGGCGACAAACGCTCCACTGGGACACACCACCTTCCGAGCCACCCATGCAGACCATCACAGCAGAGGACTTACAGTCTCAGCTCAACAAGCCCCACCTGGACCAGCTGTTGACCCTCCTCAATCAATATACCCCTACATTCCAAGCAGGAGGAGTCTTGAAGCAAACCAGAGCTAGTGAGCATGACATTCAGCTAAGCGACCACAAGCCGATTTTCTGCAAACCTAACATCCCGAACACCGGCAAGCAAGCAATCATCAGCGAGCAAGTAGGGGCCAAGCTACAGCAATGCATTATTGAGCCTGCCGACTCGCCCTACAACTCTCGCATAGTCCTGGTGAAGAAGAAGGATGGAGACACTCGTTTCTGCATAGATTATTCTCCATTGAACAACGTCACTCTTCCAGTCGTTCCTCCGGCCATCAATACACCAAACACCCTCAGAAGTTTAGGTGAAGCCAAAATATTCTCTACCCTTGACATACAGAGTGGGTATTGGCAAGTTCCTGTCCGTCCAGAAGCACGCCCATGCACTGCATTCACCACTCCAGAAGGACACCAGTACCAGTTTCGCGCCATGCCTTTCAGGCTCAAGAATGCCCCAGCCACTTACCAAAAGTTGATGAACACAGTGCTGGCCGACTACCTGGAACATTTCTGTATTGCTTACCTGGACGACGTTATCATTTTCTCCTCCAACTGGGAGCAACACCAGACTCACCCTCATCAAGTACTGGAAAGATTTCAGATCCATGGACTAACCGCTCACCTCAGTAAATGCCACTTCGGGAAGACAACCATAGAATATCTTGGACACATCATTGCCCCCGAAGGAAACCAGCCTTAAGCCCAGAAAGTTCACCAGATCCTGAGCGCCAAATCTCCAGGGAACCGCAAACAGTTACGCCAGTTCCTGGGTCTTTATAACTGGCTAAGCTACATCACTCCCAAGATATCCCACTACACGGAGCCACTGACCAAGCTGCTATCTAGCAAGCTAAAGCGCTGGACCTGGGGCGCAACCGAAGAGCAAGCCTTCCAAACCCTCAAAGCCCAATGCCAAGAGCTGCCGATGCTACACCGACCAGACCTTCAAATGCCCCTGATACTCATCGACGGACGCCAGCCAGACCGGATTGGGTGCCGTCCTGTTCCATGAAACCCCTGACAAGCACAGAAAAGTCACCGGGTTCGCCAGTACACAACTCAGCCCAACAAGAGCAATGCTACAACACCCATGAACAAGAGCGCTTGGAAATAGTTTGGGCCATCTGGAAGTACCGCCATCTGTTGGAAGACCGTCCTTTCATACTACGAACTGACAACAGAGTCCTCAAATAGTTACAGACCACCAGTGCCAAGAAATCCAAACTCTCGTGGTGGATCCTGCTCCTCCAGGAGTTTAATTTTGAAATTGAACATTGCCCTGGACGCAATAAGCAGCAGCCAGACGCTCTCTCGAGGTATCTAGAATCCACCTATGAAACCACGAATCTTCACAACAGTGAGAATGTGCTGCCACCAGAACCACCCCTTGCGAGTATCAGTTCGGCAACCCACAAGCTCCAGAAGATCGCCTTCAACAACAACCTCGATACCTTCCTGGCAGAGTAAAAAAATGACCCCGAAGTCCGCCACCTGCTTTCTAGCTGTTCCGGACTCTACAAAAAAGACCAAGGGTACGTCTGGATCAAAGCAAGCCACACCAGTGATTGGAAACTCTGGGTCCCACATTCACTCCGGCTATCACTCGGCCACTACTTTCAAGACCACAAGTTAGCCGGACGCCCAGGAGCCAACGAGACGATGACCCAAATCCACAGACGTTACGCATGGCGAGGAAGTTCGAGAGACATCTCGACAATCATCTCTCGCTGTCAGACATGTGCCATCCTCACGCCGAGTGCCACCTATCAACCAAAAGGGACCCCAAGGAGACCAGCAAAACCATGGGAACAAATTGCCCTGGACCTCATGGGCCCCTACCCAAGAAGCACATCGGGCAAAACCCACCTTCTCGTTGTCACCAACCTCTTCTCTCGATGGGTAGAAGCCTTCCCACTTACTCGCACAGACTCAGGAGTGATAATCAGCCAAACGGAAAGTGATGAATTTTCACGCTGGGGCTACCCCTAGAGTATCCTGTCCGACAATGGACTACAATTTACAAGCAACCAGTGGGCTACAGCCTGTGCACAATGGGAACTGGAATGCTTGACCACCCATCTATCACCTGCAAGCCAACCCAACAGAGTGCTGTGACCAGGAGTTGAAGAAAGGTATACGTCTCCATATACAACGAGATCACCGTCACTGGGATAAGGTTCTACCAATAATCTTGTAACATCTACGCACCCCCACCAACGAAGCTCTTAAGGCTTACCCAAGTAAACTGCTGTTAGGAGCCAATCTCCTCCGACCAAGGGAAAGGAAATGTAAGAAACCCACCGCCCAGGCCCCGACTATCAAGGAAGTGCAACAAGCAGCAGCCTCACACATACGCTGAGCCAATAAGAACCAGATGGCCTACATCAAACAGAAATACCCAGCCCCAGAAGAGCAAACAGACCGTCACACACTACAAGAGGGACAGACTGTCTGGCTGCGGACACACCCCCTCTCCAACCGATGCCAACACTTCCACGCCGGGCTAGCCCCCAGGTGGGAAGGCCTCTACCAAATTGCACAGTGCAGAGGACAAGTCTACTGGGTCCAGAACACAGCCGGCACGCTCAAGAAAGTGTACAGGTCAGACCTTACAGCTGCCACCAACCCATTACTTCAGCAGACAACTCCACTCCAGCAACAGACGTCCATCCCAACCAGCCGATCCTTGGATGGATCACACCTTCGTGGAGCAAGAAGACAGCACAGCTTCCAGGCGGAAGCTACCCAAAATCTCCCAGGCTGCCAACACCGAGTTCAACCAAAAGACCTCCAGCAACCTGAGGAACAATCACCACCCCACCCGGGGAACCAGGGAGAAGCAGTCCCCAGACCGCAGCCACCAGCCGAGAAGATGGGCGCACGCCTACAGAAGCCATGCAGCACGGGCCGTCCGGCCCTAGTCTCACCAAGACTTCCTCCTGCCCACGGTCTAAGAGGAGGAGGTCTTGACACTGCATATGCTCTCCAGCAAGAGAAAGTGACCCCTTCATGTCGCCGAGTGCTAGTAGTAATTTGGTGGAAGATTTCTCTTGTTTACATCTCACGTTTTACCATTTTTTGCAATTATTTATGTAAAATAATGTTAATAAGGTAAGCTGATATAGTACATCCATGTTCCGTGTCCATAAATGCATTGGCATGTGTGGAACTGTTTATAAAAGTAGTCTGAAAAAATATATTATGTATTTTTGTTTTAGTTAACCCATTCAAACAAAAACTATCATTTCATGCCCAACAAAATTTTAGAATCTTTGATATGTGCATCTACATGTGAAAGATTGAAAAACTAAATTTTATGGTTGAAAAAAATGTGTTCCAATACAAAATTATGTTCCCATTTTTTTCTTCGATATAAACATCGCAATTCCGGTAACAACTTCACATTTTAAGGTAAGCCAAATGCAAAAACAAGACAAATCTTCCCCCAAATTACTACTAACGCTCGGCGACAAGAAGGGAGTCACATTTTATTCCTCAGTGTCAAGACCTTTACCTTCATAGACCGTGCTCCTGCATAACCACCTCCAACTCACGAGAGGCAAACCTCCAGCCCGGTGCTACAGCCGAAGAACCATCACCAAACGAGGGCCACTCAGCCAGGACCAGTGTACCCCCGCCCAGTGAGCAGTCGAGCAAAGGCCGCCATAGCCTCCAGTAACACAACCAGAGCGCTACCGACGCCACATCAGCCAATCCAGTGTCACACGCCCTATCTCCACCTGATGAAGTTGCCGAGAGCTACCCGCCGGATACCAGAGACCACACCCCTCTTTGGCGGACTTGCCGAGGGGACCCCACGCTGCAGCAGGGGCGCTACAAGGAGACCCCCTGCGCTCCACGAAACCGCGCCCGTACCTGTGGCCTCCAAACAACTCCAGGGTGAGTCAACCAACCAGACGAAACCCTTAAATCTCGAGAGAGAGAGAGAAATGGACTTTGAACCCAGTAACTATAGCATCTTAAGAGAAAGATTGTAAATTCCACTTACCTTGCTTTCCTTTTGTACAGATAGCCGGGCAATAAAGCATTAATGCCTGAGGCAAGCCCGGCACCTTGCGTCTTTCTCTTTCTAGCTAAGGATTAGCGATAGATTTTTTTTTCAGGAGTCTCGCTTTTCCGTCCGGGGGGGGGGGGGGGGAATTGACGCATCGCCACTGCGTCCTTAGGAACGTCCATGCTGAAGCTCGACTCAATTTTTAGATTACAATGTATTGGTATTTGTAGGTTATGCCTAAACGTAACCACATGTTGCCGATTCTTGAGTTATGTACATAATATTAAGCTGTTACCCATGTTACAAATCAAGTACAATTTTTACTGTAATAATTTGTGTATAAAAAGGACTCGCGTACATGTTGAAATATATCACGTAATATTTATTTATTTACAGTCACCCCAAGGCATGATGCCAAAACCACGTGAACGGACATTTGTGAAATAAGAGAAATTATGCACGGAGTAGATACTTGATGTAAATAATGTTATTTTAAATTGCCTATAAATGTATTGTAATTATTCTGAACAAGTTTAACGGCAACACGTAGTTAAATAATAATAGTGAGAGAGTTTTGTTTACGAGGCTAGCAAAATTATGTTTTCTTGTATTGGTAACACTGCAAAGTAGACAGCTCCAGCAGCCGAGCAACCACTTCGAAAGCACCTGCCTAACGGGACTTCCACCCCCTCGGACGGGTATATAAGGCACATCTCACCAGCCAGAAATCAGTGTTTCGTAGGGCTCGGCTCCTACCGAGTTCTCTAGGCACTCTCCCTTACCTAACGGGTTGTGGCGGTAGCCTGCCACCCAAGCCCTCCAACCCTCTTACCCTTCACTAACCATCTATCCGGGGTTGTGGCGGTAACCTGCCACCTTAGCCATAGCTCCTTCATTACGGTTGTGGCGGTAGCCTGCCACTTAAGCCCTCCTACTCAAACCTGCTCTACCTTCCGAGTGTCTGGAGACGACGTAGCGAGTCGAACACTCTAGCGCACGGTAGCTTTGGGAACGCACCCACTTGCGCAGTTCTATCGGCCGCCCGCGGTATCCGCCAGAAAGCGGAAGTAGTAGTCAGAGACTCCCGCGAACAGTAAAAACCACGTGGCAGAGTGCCAGTGTTAATAAGTGTTGTAATAATTCAGCGGTGTCGTATAAATCAGTTGTTAGAGAAATTTATAATCAGTGGAAGAAGTGTAATTTTGTAAATAAGGGCGTAATATAAATAATCAGAGTTCAGAGGAAATTGTGATCAGGAAGAATTTGTACAGTGCAATGTGAACTCGAGTAAAAACTGAGTGAATCAATATATATATACCAGTGAAACTTATTCCTATTCTTTTAATTAAATTCAATGTCCGAGTTAGAACTTCACATATCTCAAAAAGAGATCTTTAGCTTGGAAAGCCCCCGACAGCAAGCCACAAAGGCAAGATGCCTATTAGTCGTCGAACCAGTGTTGTACCCCGCCGGTCTAATGACGGAACTCTAGTAGGTACCAGGCCCCGAGCCTACTTTACCCGAGCTCAGTGCTCAATATAAACAACTTACGGCCCCTCAGGCCCGAGCTTGCAAACAGGTGCGGCTCAGTAAGATCCTGAAGGAAATACAACGTAACCAACTACCACTCTTGAGTCCTATCAAGACTCCCCCTAGGCCTGTCCTCCTACATCGACGAATTCAGGAGATAATCACAGAGGACTGCCAGATGCCCAAGAGAGCTACACTCGTGTCCGACCACAAGATGAAGTTGCTTAGGCAGTTGTTTTAGCAAAGGTGAGTGGTCACCAACCTTTTCCCTGTAAGGAAAAAATCTGAAACCCCCTTCCTCTGCTCACACATAAAGTACCTAGTGTTGGCCCTACCAAGGGACACCACTCTCACTGGGAGCGCTAGCCTTTCATAAATTCACATGAGGAGTCTCTCCGCTCTCTCTCTAGCCAGCCAAGCCTACTGTGCCTCGCCTGTGGACAACCTCTAATCACATACATACCTAGCCTAGAGGAAGTGGGGCAACACAAGAATGAATAAGACAAAAAAGCAACTGTTAATTCAGGTGACAAAAATTACTGACGCAATTCACAAACCACTAGGTGAACCAAAAGAACCAATGTTATAGTCTTCACAAACACAAAAATCAAACAATAAAACAATGAAACAAAGATTAAAAGTAGAAGATAACAAATGATGCAACTCAAAAACAAAGACCAACACATGAAACAATACAATGAAAATTACTACAGGTGCACAATCCTTTATCCGAAAGCCTTGGGACTAGCAGCATTTTGAATTTAGGAATTTTTTGGATTTCGAAATAAATTTTGATTATGCCTTGTGCATTCGGCGATTTAGGGTTTTGGGCAAATATATTTACTAACGGTAAATAAATACAGTGGATTCTTGAACCTCCGTTGTTTGACTGACCAACAAAAAAGGAATGCTGGAAAATAATAAAACGACACTGTCTCGTAAAACAAACAAACTTTATACATAACCTCAACTTGCATTTTTGTACAGCCAAAATTAGTATTTAAAATCAATGTATTAGATTCATTAAAAAATTTCATTTCCTAAAAAAAAATCCAACTTGTAAAAAAGTAGAGCTCAGCTACAATAATTACATTTGCTAAAATTTCCCAAAGTAACCATACTTTAAAATTCCGTTACGAGGCATCATAATATCATAGAACATACGAAGCAAAGTCATAGATGTTGGGTATATTTTCATAACTGCCAACATACGAGTACTGAATAGGTTTTTATTGCAGCCAACTTATGAAAGAAGTAAACATGTACGAATAAGAACATTGCATGCTGTCTCATTGTAGCCAACCAACAATACTATAGATTGTAACTGATTTTGATTATTTTTCACTTTTTTATGTTTGCTAAGCGTAGAAAAATGAACAACGCACGCAATCTTTGCCGAATGTACATTATTTGTTTTGAACGGACGAGTGGACGAGCCACATGACTCAAATTCATCGGTTGCTGTGGAAACAAAAATTTCGCCACCCGAGCCTCGAAAAAGTTTCGGATTTCAGAATTTTGGACAAAGGATTGTGCACATGTACTGCACTCACAGCCATACAACACAACTAAAGCACCAGAAATAAACAGTAAATACTGTAAGTATTTATCATGATATAATTTAGTTTCATAACAAAGTTAAATTGCCTGAAGGCCATGCGACAGTTTGTGTGTTGTGTTTCTTAGTATTTTTAGAGTCCTTAACTGATCAAAATATAGTGTTTAATAAAAGACTGTTTACCCATAATCATTCCAGGTGACATAACATGTTCCATTGTGAAGGCAAGGGTTGCTTTGACATGCATCGTCGGACACAACCCCTTCTAGAACTGTTTCTGGGTCAAAGCTGACGGTACCAAACGATGGTATTTCTATAATATCGTCTACATTAAGAGGGAAGAATTCCACAACCATCAAGCGCGAACCATTGCTGATCTGTGAACAGACATGGTATACAATATATTACGTTAATTTCATTATGATAATGAGCACAATAAACAATACAATTCATACTCTGATTAGTTAACAAACCTCACAATAAAATTAATATTTTTTCATAAAATTACTTTCTTTTGTTTCCATGTCCAAATAATAAAATTTCTTGAATCATACGCACAAAAGAATATATTAAAAATAAAAATGCAATATAAAGAAACAGTGTCTTAACAAGCTACACCACACAGAGTACACAGAAATGCTGATGACCTGTTATTAAGGACAACACACTGCTTTGGCCGCCGCTTACATCCATCCAAGAGGTGCAGTGTTCCCTAACTGCTTGCTCACTATTCCCAAGTACCACGTGTGACCAGACAGACAGACAGACAGACAGACAGACAGTTACTGCACGTAATTCTACATAAACAATGGTTGTCTCATTCCTATATACAATTGGCAATAAAACACCAAACGTTCTGTCGTACATATTCTAATTTAAATAAAACTATCTGATAGTATTAGAGTAAAATTGTGTTTACCAAAGATACCATAGTAAACAAACATATCCAAAAATTGGCTTTGCTAATTTGTATAGCAAAAGTCGCACATGTTATACAGTGAAATCTTCCTCCTACTAAAACTGAGTGATCTCGTAAAAATTAGGCTTACTTAAAAAAATAACTTTACTTTTGTCTGCATACAGCTTTGTGCTACAGTTTAAAAGTTTGTGTCAAGTACTTGTGTTCAGTAAAAGCACAGAGATTGCAATACTAATATCAATAAAGTTGAAACTGGTTCTGCACAGTGAACAATTGTTACTTCTTTCTCTTTCTACGTTCAGGAAGATTTTACTGCCCATGGAATGTTAAACATTTGGCCATAAATAGTTCATAACGCACAACTTTACACAAGTACAGGAAATGGGAGAGGAATGAGGAAAAGGAATTACAATGGACTATGCTAAAGAACAATCCTAACACTCACTAGGAGCAAGAAACAACAGGAAAAATAGGAAACGGAAATCAGGACGGCCACAGCTACCAATAGAACCCTCGTAAGCAGGTACAACATGTTATCATTGTACCACCGCTGTTAGTATGAAATAGTTTTAAATAGTAATGATGGCCTAATTAATTTTTACATTCAGTGAAACGATACACTGACAAAAAAAAACAGGGCTTTAAAACATGCACAGTGTCAGAAAACCACCTATAATCGGATAAGAACGTTATTTTTCAGTTTCCATTAACTTAAAATGTAATAGTTTTTTTAACTATCACTTAACTGTCGCCAATTTTGCACACATGGTGTCTACTGAACCATTGAAACAAAAATTAATAACAATTAGGTGACTTAAAGAGACAGTGCAGAAATTTTGCAGGATTTTTTTTTATAGCGAAAGTTAAAAGACTTTATTTACAGAATCCAACAGAATTTAATACACTATGTACTTTGTCATGCAGCAAATGTAAAAATTTACCCGCACTAAAATATTATGTAAAGCATGACATATTTTTTTTGGAAAGTGAGAGGGGCACATTGAAAAAAATTGCTTAAAAATGCATCATAAAAAATTCTGTACACAGCACAAACCTGAATATTTAAGTGTACAAATTATTTTATTATGTACTTTGAATTTGGTTGACGGGAAGGGAGCACGTGCCCTCTGAGGCTCCCTGAGCTGCCTAAGAAAAATTATTTAAAACCTGCTCTTTCAATTTATTAGCTACCTTTCATCACATTTGTATAAATATATACAAAAGACAGAAACTCAAGTACTTACATGTTGGTACTTGACAGATACACGCGAATACCGAGGACGAAACATAATCGCGGAAGCTTGTATTGTGACTTTCGCTGCTTAGGACAGCTTCCTCAGGTGAAGAGATATGGCTGACTGCGGAGTGGCTGCTGATATACTGATACTGATGCACCTAGCAACCATTGGTTGAACTGATATGAGGCGGGAGATTAAAAAATGTCATGTAGAAGAGGATGTGTAAAGGTTTATGATAAGATGCGAGTGAAATGGTTTTGGAAAGATGACTGTGTGGGAATGCTATATTTGATTGAGACCTGGTAGTTGCCTGGATTTGGTAATGTACTGATAGCTAGTTCCCATTGTCCGAGTTCAGAACTGTTGCTTGTAGGTGGCAGATCCTTCACCACTGTACTGCTGTTAGCATGAGTCAAAGTCCTTGTTATGGTGGGCAGCAACTGGTTTTTCCTGTGGGTTAATATTTTTACCAGCAATGGCTTGTGTGGCTTCAGCATTGTGGCCGTTCATTCTCCATCTAAGAGAGTTGGTGATGAGGCCAATATATTCAGCGTCATAGTGTTTACATTAGCTGGTAGATAAGTTCCTGGTAGCTCTACTCTAACTGCCTTGGATGGGGTACGTGTGATTAGTTAGCCTGCTGTTGAATGATGTCGACGGCTGGTGGGTGGCACAGGAGTCACAAAGTGGGCTATTGCAGGGGTGGGAACCTTTTAAGAGGACGTGGTACATAATTCAACGCTAAAAGTATTAATCTATAACTGTAGGTTTAGTGAAGCCAATTTGCAAAAACTAAACATTAGCAATCCTAGACAATAGTTTTAGCCAACGTTTTAAACAAAATAGTTTCCAGTGTTACGAACTTCTGAGGCACAATCTCTGATGCTGGAACCTCGTGCGTTTAGCTGTGGCGCAAGAGATCATGCTTAACGAATGAGTAATTCTGGGTAAGTATTTGCTCATAAAGTTGGCAAATACCATTGTCTAGGATCGTCATTGAGTATTTTATCCATATTGGCTTCGAAAAAAGTGTAGAAATCAAATGATATTTTCAGTGATTGTTTATCTACCACGCGCTCTTAAGATTAGTTGTAGTGTCGGTAGCTGTAGAAGGTGGGAGTTTGGGGCGTATTGGTTTGTTGCGGAGGTTGGGTGGTCATCTGAAAACCAACCTACTATTCAACTGCAGCAACTACTCCCACTGGAAAAAAGCGAACTACCGCTGCGTTGTCCTTGATGACCACGCACAACTGGTGTGGCGCACCACAGCACCGGCCATAATATTGTGGCACTGGCAGCTGGCTCGGTTTTCGCAGCGCTACATCTCCACTGACCACGTGCCATGAACTCATAGGCGAAGTACATTCCCCTCCATGTTACGTGAGTACCTTCTACTAGCACCACGATTCTTCCCCTCACGGGAGGAATAGTTGTTGTGGTCGAGGAGTAGGCAGTTTGGTAAGAAGGTTTTGGGTGTGTGATGAGGACAAGATTTTGCAGCCTGAGTTAAGAATGTGTCGGAGTTTGCCTATGCCTTCATGATATGGTACTACCTAGGAAATGTCAGCATTTTTGGCTTTAGCATTTTTGGCTTTGGTAGTGTTGCTGATATTGGAGGTGGCTTGTTGGATTTGTTTTTGGACCAAGGGTTTAGGGTAACCTCTGTCTATGAAAGATTTGGCAATCTGTTGGCACTGTTTGTTAAGGTCACTGGGAGTTGAATATATGCATTTGGCTCTGGTGGCATGACTGTAAGGTAGTGACTTTTTTGCGTGGTTGGGGTGATAGCTGTTGAAATGAAGGTAGGTACAAAATCTTGTCATCCTCTTCACAAACCCAAAACCTTCTTTCCATACCACCTAGGTTGGTTTTCAGATGACCACCCAACTTCCGCAACATTGTGGCTCCTGTGCCATCCACCAGCCCCCTACATTATTCAACGGTAAGGCTAACTAATCACACTTACCCTATCCAAGGCAGTTATAGTTGTGCTACCGTGAACTTGACCTACCGGCTACAGTGTAAACACTGTGACGCTGAATATAATGGTCTCACTACCAACACACTCAGGCAGAGAATGAATGGCCACAGAGCTGACAGAACTGACACCAGGCAAGCAAGGTGTGTACGCGCAGTTGTCTGGCCGAATATGTAATAACACCACTAGTTCCGAGTTGTGTAAGTAAGGTTGGTGTGAGCTAAATAAGTACACATGGTTTTGTGCGCAGTAGTCTGGGGAGTAGTTTGAGCACGTGGGCAGTAAATTTGAGTGGTCAGAATGTCGATGGAAAATTTAAGTAATTTTCAGTAACGCGGGAGAAATGTTGTACAGAGAGGAGGGTGAGGATGCTGGACACGTGGATAATGTAGTCGTAACTCTGAGTAAACACGTGGTGACGGAGGAGGATGTAGAGTCTGGGGGGTCCGTAACAGGGGAGGAGTCAGTAGAAGGGGATGAGAGAGGAGGTAACAGCACACCAACTCAGTTTGATTGGGGGATACTGGCAAAAATGCTAGAGGGCGTAACCGAAAGGGTAACCGAAATGGTAGCGAACGAAGTCAGAGAATTTAAAATTTAAATGAGGGAAAGGGAGGAGAGGGCAGAAGCAAGGATGAATAGGAAGCTAGACGAGTTAGAGGGGAAAATGCGGGAAGAAAGGAAGGAAGAGTTACAAGGGGTAATGGTAAAGTTACGTGAGGAGCGCAGGAAGGAGATCGCGGAAGTTAGGGAAGAACTGAGTAGCGTGACTAGAGACCTACACGAACAAAGGGAGGGAGAAATCGAGGAAGTCAGAGTAGGAGTGCAGCAGGTTAAGGAGACACTAGAGAAAAGCGAAATAGCGGTAAAACAGGCGCTAGACAGATTAAATGGGAAACAAATCGCGGTAAAAAGGGATGTGTACAAGAAATTGAAGGAGCACGAGGAGGAAACCCGGAGAGTACAAGAGAATGTTGTTTTCGGTTGCGAAGGGAAAATAAATAAATGTGAGGAAGGATTGGCAGAGATTAGAGCGAGTGTTGGCGTATTGGAGGATAGGCCGTAAAGTAGTCTGGGTAATGGAAGGTTGTGCGATGAACGCGGGAGAACCACCATGCGCATGAGCTAAAGGTATAGGGAACAAGATATACCTAAGTTTAGAGGGACGGAAGGGGAGCATCCTCGTAAGCATATAGAGAGACTCAAGGATTTTTTCGCAGTGTATGAGTGCGAGGAGGCGGAAAAGGCCTTTGTGGCAAAGCTGTCTGTAATAGGACGATGCGCAAATTGGGTAGCTATGTACGGGCGGGACATAAGCGAGTTTACGGAATTCGAACGCGACTTTCTCCGCGAGTACTGGTGTGCGTGCGCGCAAGGAAAGGATAGGGCTGCGTTATACCAGGAGACGTGTAGGATAGGACAGATAGAGGAACACTTAGCGAGAGTAGTGGAGCGAGCAAAATTCTATGACCAACCCATGACCAAAACGGACGTTGTCATGCTAATCTATAGTCACACGCCTAAGGAGATAAGATCACTAGTAGGCAAGGAATTTAAGACCGTGGCGGAGTTACGTAATATTTTGGGGGAAGTAGACCACTTGGGGGAACCACGAAATGAAGGACAGAGGCACGGACCACCGGCGGGGTTCATAAGTCACGAGGGATGCAGGGATGGAGGTTGGAGTGGTAGTCAGGCGCGAGATGACCGAGGCGCCGCGGGAAGTCAGAATAGCTGGCGAGGATACGACCGGCAGGGTCAGCATGGAGGTAGCGGGTACCGCAACGTTGACAACGGGTATTACCGAGGGCACGGCGGATATAATAACCGCGGACATTAACCGGAGCAGAGTGGTGAACAGCTGACGAGGGACGAGCAGGCGCGAGAGGGGAAAAGCGGCGAGCAGGGCGGAATGCAACACACGTCAGCCCGTGGCAGCGGTAGCGCGGCGTCGCAGGGTACAGATGGCCAGGGGCGTCCGCGGCAATCGCGTGACGAGGGGGCGCGACAAGGCAGGCAGTCGGAAAATGGCCGGAGTCGCGCAGCTTAGGTGGCAGGGCCGGCGTGACCAGTATCGTAGCGAGGGGGAAAGCAACTACCACCATGACAGCGGAGAGGGAGTTTTTGTTGGAAGAAAGTGAGCCGGGTGTTGATGTGATCAACGTACCAGAATTACGAGGAATTGTAGGGGCACATGAGATGGATGTGTTGTTTGATAGCGAGGCAAAGATCTGCGCTATCAGCCAACAGCTATATGACACGTTGCGGAAGGAAGGAATGCAGTTCCCTACCTCTCCGGTACCTCAAACTACTATAGTGTGCGCAACGAAAAGAAAGGAGCGTAAAGTGAGCGAGCAGCTCTATTGAAGAATTAAGTTCAGTAAACACATGTATGAAGTAATCTGTCTAATAGTGCCACAGTTGACGAGTAAGGTCATAATAGGGACCGATTTCATGCTAGAAAGGAATGTGGTAGTTGATTTCATGCAAGGGACAATCCGATTCGGCGAGGACAGTATACCTATGTTGAGGAAACCGAGTAAGTGGCAGAAGGGACACGTGTTGCCCAGAATAGAGTTAGCATGCGAGGAAGACCTGGAGGAGGCGGAGAACACCCTGGTGTGGGTAGGGGTACCGGGGGCGAGAGTGAGTCACTTGACGGCAAGTTGGGGGAGGACCTGGAAGACGGAGGTAGAAAGCGTGCTAAGCGGGTGTCAAACTAAGGACCCGAGGGAGAAGGAAAGTTTGCGCAGCCTAGTTCACGATTTTAGCGACATATTTTCAGGAGAGTTAGGCCAGACTAGTGAGTATGTAGAAAGGATACCTGTCAGCGACGACACGCCGTTTAAACAAAAGACGTACCCGATTCCGTGGTCGTGCAGGGAGGAGGTCGATAGGCTAGTGGACCAAATGCTTGGGAGTTGGTGAACGTAAGTGATAGCGTGATTAAGGGCACCTATAATTCCTATTTTATGAAGCCATTCCGTAGTCCAAAAGAGTTGGGCAGGGGGCTACGGGGTGTTATAACTTAAAGCGCGGAGAAAACCCTTCCCGGTTGTAGCGCACAGAGTGACGTAACACGAATTCAATAAACATAGTGCGACCGAAACAAAAAAAAAAGAGAGAAAGAAAAACTCAGGGTTCATTGCAGTCACTAGAGGCAGTTCCTATTGTTAATGTGTCGTGTAAGGTCTAATTAAGTTAAGAAGAATGTGAGGAGAGAGAAATTTGGCAGTTGAAGCCGTAAACAAGTTGTGTGGTTCTTAATATTGTTGTTGTTCATGTACAAAAAAAAGAGAGAGAGAAAGAAAAACTCAGGGTTCATGGTAGTCACTAGAGGCAGTTCCTATTGTTAATGTGTCGTGTAAGGCCGAGTTAAGTTAAGAAGAATATGAGGAGAGATAAATTTGGCAGTTGAAGCCGTAAACAAGTTGTGTGGTTCTTACTATTGTTGTTGTTCATGAGAAAAACATTTTTTGCCTCTGACACTATACTGTCATCTGTATGTGTACACGTATAGTTATTCGACGTGAGATAGGAGTCCCTAGGTAACTGGATGTTGTATTGTAGATGTAAGGTGTGAATGGGATCTCGGGTACCACGAAGCATCCCGCGATTTGCTAAGAGTCGGTCCTTGAAGGAAGGATGCAGACATCTGATTCAAATACTGGCATCACCGACAAACTTACCATTTAGTTGTTATTAGAAAGATCCGTTAAGGAGTCTTTGCAGAATCTTTCTGGGGGGTTGTAAGGTACTTGGCCTACACACCCTATTTAATTTTTCCAAATTTGTTTGTTGTGTGGAATTGTAGCTTCGTGTTGGCATAAACGTAACGTAACCATAATCTTAACTTCCGCAACTTTGAAATATGTTTGTAAGTAGTTTTCGGCGTCAGCATAGGTCTAATGGGATCCCGAGATGCTTCGTGGAGCACTAGCTATAATGGAAGGGTGTAGGCTAGATGTCGCCCGGTGCTTGGGAAACCTGGCTTGCCAAGTGTAGTGCGTCGAGATCACCGAGTGTTAGAATTAAGAAAGGACATGTGAGTAGTATCTAAGTTGCAGAGCCAGGACTTAACACCTCAATGTTGGTGTAGACCAAGGCAGGCGTACAGCAGAACACTTTCAGTTAAGCAAGACGTGATTTCCACAATAACTTATGTGTTAAACCTATTAATTAACAAGCGGTGGGCTGAACCATAAATACAAGCAATTTCTGTTAACAATTTGAGTGTAATGTGTGACAGGCGAGAGCATTCAGTGCTAAGGAATGTAATCGTGTATGTGGAATCATTTGTTATTGTTTTCATTGAAGGGGGAAGCCATCTTGTAACTTTTCCTTCTTGTTAGTTGCCCAGAGATATGTACAGTCTCAAGAATCGCCGAGCGCGATGGAGTTGTGTCAGTAGAGACTGGGATAATGTGTTTTCTCAGATGGAGCAATCATTTCAATGAGTTTAGGAATGCTCTCGGTAGGTAGAGTGCTAACCTATGGAGATCGTGCTGTAGTGCGCCATCTCTGGGCACTTCCGGAGAGAAGTGAGGAGGATGCTGGGAGTCCAGCATCCCGGATGTTTTTCCTTCTTAGCTATCTGGATGTCGAAGTGATCAGACGCGTGCGGGGAAAGCTCCCGTGGGCGCACGTGCCATGGAAATCCTTTAACATTGGGGCTTTAGCATTCTGTTTTCTGGTAACGTGAGCCATCGGGCTGCGCAAATAATAATATTGATCCGAATTTAACTATTCACTTGCAGTATAAATTGGATGTAGGCTTGAGGTGAGAGCCCACCGCGTGTGTTGTACAGGGATCTGTAATGGTGTTGTTGAGATTGAATCTGTGAATACAATAAACATCGTGCAGCCGAATGGTACTTTTATTATTTATTGGTAATAACGATCTCTGTGTCCCCTAACGAGGTAAATATTTAGAGAGTTTTCACTCTTCTCTTCTCGTATCCATGACACTGAGGTAAGAACTTGTGACTCTACCACTGAAACTACAGCTAGCTGAGGGCATGTTAAATCCAATAACATTCTACGGGCGAATTACGAGGGTGTGTTTGTAGGAGCACGTGGTCGGCGTGGGGGCAACGAACTGCAGTATGTGTGTGAAGGGGAGCAGTGCCACCACAGTGGCATAGTTTCTTAATAAAAAAAAATAAAAAAAAAAGTTTTTCCCTATGCATTAAAATTTGAAGCAGGTATGTGGTAGGCAGCAACATGCTGTTGGTCCAAGATTCAAGCTGCTGATTTACATAAGCTGTTGGTCTAGAGTAACTTAAGAGAACCAGTATAATAGAAAAAAAATTAAGCGAAGACAAATTCAGACACAATGTTACAACCCGAAAATTAGTAAATAAAATGTATATACTGAAACATTAATGCTATGCACTGCACTGAACGACAACAAAAAGGTACTACATTATCTGGTAAATATTAAGAATAACTACTCATTGCATACCTGCGAAACTGTTCACTTTAGAGTCATAATTTACTGATGGGAAATGTTTCTATAGATGCTAAAAGTAGCATTAAGTAAAGAAAAATTTTATTTTCCTTACTTTTAAATTTTAAATTTTTCATTGGGTTAGGTTATGTTAGGGAAAGTTAGTTTAGGGTAAGTTATTTTAGCTTAATTTTTCCATTTACGTTAGGTATAATAACCTAACCTTATATACACAATCTAACCAACAAAAAATGAAAAACTTATGGTAAAATAACCTAGCTTAGCCAACATAACTAACCTTAATCTAACCAAAAATGGAACATTTCAAAGACAGTAGACTACAATTTTCTTTACGTATGACAACTTCCAAATTCTACAGAAAAATTTTTATCAACAAACTATGTCTTCAAAATCAATAGTTTGGTCAGTATACTATGATTAGCTAGCTATTCTTAATATTGTATTTAACTAGATATTTTAGTTATCTTTTTTTCAACAGTGTTTTGAATAGCTTCAACCTCTTTGGGACTAGCTGTGGTTTCATTGCAAACATTCTCATGGCACTCTTTCACTATAAGGACATCATTTAAATATCCTTTCAGACATAAATCCTTCCATACATCAACCAACAGATGTACTCTGCACTGACATCAGCCTGTTATTTCGTCCACACAAGTTAAAGAAAGAAAACCTGTATATTTTTAAGTGCATGCACAGCATTCATAAAAAAACTCCTAGCAAAAACGTGGAAAAAAGTGGAAAAAGCGACCACTTAATGAAAAAAGTGACTTTTAGTGACACTGACCAAAAAAGTGACTTTTAGTGGAAAAAGTGACAGACTTTGAGGCCTGAGTCTACAATCATTGGCGAGATAACATTGGCCACATAAGAAAATACTTGTTTCCCCACCTCCTTTTTTACACACTCCCAGAACATGTGTCCTATGCATAGCTGACGTTACAAAACAGAAGCCCACAAATGTAAATCACTGTAGTGTTGTTGCTTTGGGAAATAAAATTGTGTAACACTAAATATTGTGAATTTCCTAACAACTGAAAGGTGATAAGTTATTTTTCATTGATTACACAACTAACCTGTATTGTGTCGATTGTCAATATTGTTATGTTTAAACAGGAAAATATATCTTACAAAAATTGGTTTCAAATATTTATGTGGCTCATTTCTCCAATTCTAAAATTACTCGTAAGACTTTACTTCAGATTTTGTTGTGGGTTTTTTTCCCATATACAAATTGTAAAGACTTCTGGGATCTAGTATCTACTAATAGTGAACCATTCCATGAGGATACGAACTTGGTGCCAGTGCTACGCTGTGTGAGTACTCTGTCAGAACTTTGACTCCGGCGTGCTGTCGCCAAGTGCTTCGGCTACTCTCGGCCAGTTTCAATGATGTTCGTGCCCCTTCGCTCGTTGGTAAGCCCACCCGGCTCGCTCTTGGGTGTGGGTCAGTATCAGCTAGTATTTCCTCCAATGTGCATCGTCTCTTGGCCCTTTCCGACGCTCTGACGGTCGTTGTGTCTTTGGTAAGTTGGCTTTTGAATCTCGTTAATGTTAGTTTCTTTTGAAGTTGTTTGTTCCGCCGGAGAGTTGAAGGGACCGCGACAAACGAACATGGTATGCCCCATTCAACGTGTGATGTTTGGTATTTGCGTATCGTAATAGCCTTATAGGTGGACTTGAAAAATGTGTTTTTTTAGTAATTAGTTAATGTAGTTGTTTAGTACGGCTGTTGGGATGAAAACCTAAACTATACACTTGAAATCAACCTGTATTTGTTCTTGTAATTTTGGGAGAGGTACGGGGTTGACATGACGAGGAAGGAACACAAATTAGGGTAACTTAGTTTGCTCAGGGACACACCCTCAGTTTGTAGTAAACTATGGGTTCTGTCAGTTATATCCAAGGTCTACACAGAAAATATTTTTCTGCAGAGACAAGAAACACTGTTAGGTAGTGATGGTCCGATCCGATATGCAATATCGGATTATCGGCCGATATTGCTTTTATCGGAAATACGTTATGATGTTTTACACTTAACTGCACTGCGCTTGCACGGTGTTACGTTCGCCCTAAAATTACCTGGAAGATGCAGAACTAGGCAAGTGCGCAATGAGTGCAGTCCAATGCTGTAAGTAGAAAACGGCAGTTAGTGCCCCTAACAGAAATAGAGCAATAGGGCTTACATGAATATACAGTATTATTAACAACTCGCAACCTCTATTATTAAGTTTCATACCTACCTATGAAACATTAAAATAAAATAAAAAACTTAAGTCCAAATCGAGACACGTGGGTTTTTTATACCAAATTTCTCTTGTAACTTAAAAAGTTTTACATAACACAGTTGGTACTAAATAGTAAATAAATACAAATGCTTTGCAATTAAGCAATGGACGTTTTGTGATCTCGTGTATGAGTTACGTTGCATACGTTTATTATTCTATTTCAACATTGATTTCAGTAAATAACCCAATCCAATTG
>PNEQ01029957.1:27672-42412 GCA_003012365.1 Medauroidea extradentata | reverse complement strand
TTACCACGGTGTTAGAGAGTAGCCAACAAGTATGTTGTTGTCTGCTAGGGTACACATATATTTTCCTGTCCCTAGTTACCACGGTGTTAGAGATTAGCCAACAATCTGTTGTTGTCTGCTAGGGTACAGATATATTTTCCTGTCCCTAGTTACCACGGTGTTAGAGAGTAGCCAACAATCTGTTGTTGTCTGCTAGGGTACAGATATATTTTCTTGTCCCTAGTTACCACGGTGTTAGAGATTAGCCAACAATCTGTTGTTTTCTGCTAGGGTACACATATATTTTCCTGTCCCTAGTTACCACGGTGTTTGAGAGTAGCTAACAAGTATGTTGTTGTCTGCTAGGGTACACATATATTTTCCTGTCCCTAGTTACCACGGTGTTTGAGAGTAGCTAACAAGTATGTTGTTGTCTGCTAGGGTACACATATATTTTTCTGTGCCTAGTTACCACGGTGTTAGAGAGTAGCTAACAAGTATGTTGTTGTCTGCTAGGGTACACATATATTTTCCTGTCCCTAGTTACCACGGTGTTAGAGAGGAGCTAACAAGTATGTTGTTGTCTGCTAGGGTACAGATATATTTTCTTGTCCCTAGTTACCACGGTGTTAGAGAGTAGCTAACAAGTATGTTGTTGTCTGCTAGGGTACAGATATATTTTCTTGTCCCTAGTTACCACGGTGTTAGAGATTAGCCAACAATCTGTTGTTTTCTGCTAGGGTACACATATATTTTCCTGTCCCTAGTTACCACGGTGTTTGAGAGTAGCTAACAAGTATGTTGTTGTCTGCTAGGGTACACATATATTTTTCTGTGCCTAGTTACCACGGTGTTAGAGAGTAGCTAACAAGCTGCTTGGTAGCCAAGAACGTATACTGTAATTTCTGGACGACGGCTATTTTACACGCCCTTGGCCACAGCAAGTAAGGAGGAACAAGGAATTAAATCGTTGGTTCACTGCCTTACGTGTACAACTGCATCACTTCTTCATTAATATTGATAGCATGTCTTTGTGCAGTGACGTCGTTAATTTGACTGTTTCAGTGAGAATTATGCGCACTGCGACACTAAACGTCTGTGATTCGCCAGTAGAACCCTAAGACGCCGAGACTTAAAAAAAACATCCAGTCACCGGCCACGAAGCATAGCTGCAGGTGTGCACGTAAGACGTTTTACCAAGTTGGTACAAAAAGTATTTTCGTGAAAACTAACGGTTTCTTTTCATGTTTCGCTACTGAGATACATTCATAGGTAGAGCCAGCGATTTGCTGTGGAAATAATTTTGCAACAGTTTGTTTCAATGCCTTACGTTCACATTTGCTGCTCTTCATCATGTGTATTGGCAGAATGTTCGTCTTACTTTGGTAATTGGTCATTGGCATAGCCATCTTTAGTAGAAGGCCGCGGTCTTAGATCTGGCAACCCTGCACGCAAGTGTCATTTTAACACTTCTTTTAGCTCTCCAAAGGCAATGGCTGTACCTGATTCGTTATTCTGCCCTACATACCGGCGAATCAGGTGAAGCCATTGCCGTTGGTGAGACGAAATAATTGTTAAAATGACCCTTCCTGGCAGTGTTGCCAGATCTGAGGCCGCGGCCTTCTACTAAAGATGGCTATGGTAAAATGCATCTGACCAATAATTAAAAGTTGCAGGTTTCAGTGACCAACCTGCTGTAAACACACGTAACTGAAATCACATAGAGGCTACAGCCAGTGTCATCTCGTACTGTATTATATAGGACTGCTAAGTATAGCCTGTTGGCCAAATAATAAGGCGAATTTTGCAGGTCCCTAAACCTGAGGCACTGAGAGTTAAAAACATCCAATCATTGGCCACGAAGCACAGTTACAGGTCTCTACAAAAAGCATTGAAACAAATTGTTACAAGACTATTTTTTAAAAATTATTGGCTCTATTCATAAGAAACCCTATCATAAAATGACGTAATATTTGCGATACAGATGTGTTGCAACCCGCCTTTACATGTTTTAAATGTTTTAAAACAATGTTACCATGCCTACAATGGAAAGCAAAACACTCATTTTCGTCCTATTTTGCCACGGAAAAAATATAATTAAATTAAAGTAGACTATTGGAGTATCTGAAAGCGGTATGCAGGCGTGTAAAGTTATCCGAATGCTATATATTCCTCAGCAAACTACTCTAATGCGCGAAGAGTAGTTTTATAATAAACTTGTGTCGGTCGCTCAGAGGTCTGGGCAGGCAGCACTCTTTAAAAAAATTGCTGAAAATGAAAATAAAAATTTTAAAAATTCAATATTTAAAAAAAAATACAAATAATTTTTATTCTTTAATTTTATGAGCATGATATTGTAGCCTGCAATGTCTTTATCCACTGAGATTTTTTTTATTTGGTATATCTGTTGCTTTTAGTGTAGTCGTTAAAACGGAAACATGCAAAATATGAATTTAACAAGCCATTACGCGAAAACTATGAGAGATAAATAAGTTTCATAAGAGCAAAATTTAGTCACATTTTGTGTCTAAAATAAGAAGAAAAATATCTGGTACAAATAAAAAATTAAAAAATGGTAATGAAAATTGCGGTAGACTGACTGTGCCCTTGGAAGGGGGAGTGTTAGACAATTTTATCGTATTTTCAGTTTTTGAGCCGTAACATTTATTCATATTGTATTATCAAAATGTTCTATTCGACAAAGCATAGGCTATATTCTTGGTAAACTGTTTCAAATACAATGGAATTTTTCATTAATTTGTAATGAAAAATCATTGCAATAGAATTATAGGTTAACTTTCATGAATCCTATTGTAAGTTATTCTGCATGACAGTTTAATGAAAGATTCCGTTATTATTTGTGTCAAGCAGTTTACCAAGAATGTATCGAATGCTTTGTCAAAGAGAAAAGTTTGAAAATGTAATTTGAATGTATGTTACGGTTGAAAAAACGAAAATACAATAACATTGTCTAACACTCCCCTCTAAGTGTCTTGTGTATCGGTTTCAAATTTCCGCATTTGACGTATGGAAACAGCGAAGCGATAAAGGCCAGAGTACCACCCTTCACGAGAACCATATCGCCTCTATTCGCAGCGCGATATACAGGAATGCATATATTCATATTAGTCATTTTCCTATGGGTTTTAAAGCGGTGATACTAAAAAACTATTTTCTGATAGTACGTGGTAATGGGCAACTCGTTCTTCTAGTTTTGCATTTTACTAATTCCGGTGGACATTTTGGAGTTACAGTATAAAAATAAATTATGTTTTGAGCAATTGCCAAAGGTCCCAATATCACGTTTCTAACGAGCATGCTGCATTTTTTAAGTTATATATATAAACATACCTGTGCTCTGTTCATATATTAATACAATAGGAATGAAAAAACTCTTTTTCGCATAGCTACAACACCGTTTACGTTGGAATGAGTGATATGAGGCGAGGAAGGAGCAACGACGGAATGCAAGGGAAGGAGGAAACAGGAGTTTCTTAGGTACCGGTCTATGGTGCGAGAGGTCCTGGGTTCGAATCCCTGCTCGGGCATAGATGTTGTGTTGACCCTTCACCTCGCTTCACCCTCACCTCGTTTTTAAGGCCTCAATCTTTAGTTTTTCATTGGTTTTGAAAATAAATTTTTTAAACTCAAATTAATACATATATCGAAAATTCATTCTTA
The DNA here is from genome assembly GCA_003012365.1 of Medauroidea extradentata. Lineage (NCBI taxonomy): Eukaryota > Metazoa > Arthropoda > Insecta > Phasmatodea > Phasmatidae > Medauroidea > Medauroidea extradentata. The sequence continues at coordinate 38,752 of PNEQ01029957.1, read as the reverse complement.
CAGTATTAACACTTATACATAGGGACCCCTGCTTTTCACGAAAAGAATTTTGCCCCAGTTTGTTTCAGTGCCTTACGTGCACATCTACAGTTTTGCTTCATGGTTATTGGCAGCGTATCTATTTGACGAGCCGTATCTCATTTGACTTAGTAAATTACAATATGTTTCCTGCAACAGCACACGTCTGTGATTTGCTGGTAGAATACCAAGGCTCGTGACAGTTAAAATATCCAATCACTGACCACGAAGTAGAACTGCAGATGTGCACGTAAGGCGCCGGAACAAAGCGAGGCAAAATTCTTTTCGCGAAAAACTTATATACTATCATTGTTTGTACTTGAATTTTTCTGTTGCAATACACCAAACGGATTTTTAGATGTTGTCCCTGAAATATCACATAATTCGTTATCTAAATAAGCCACAGCGAAGCAAAATAATTTTTTGCTTGCAAACGGTACATTAATTAAAAAAAAAAAAAACGCTCTGCCAAAATTGTGTATCGTATGATTGTACGCAGGCTCAAATTTTTTTCAAAGTATTTTGTTAAAAAAATATTTTTGTTATTTGCAATTGTTTGAAATAAATGAAAGAGCGTGGCTTTAAAGGGACTTAAAGGGCCTTAAAAACCTGTCACCACCACCTCATCTCGAAGCCGGATCGCCAAGCTGGGTGGGCGAGCCGTCTAACCACTACAACACTGCGGCTTCTAGCGTGAAAGGGAAACATCAGAAAGTAATAAACGCCATTGAATTTTTTTTTTGTGCAGGGATCTGTGTTTGCTCCAGCAGTCACGTTAGACCGCAGCAGAGACTATGTAAGTTGGAGGGGGTGTGTAGAGGGGTTAGGGGAGGGTGGGAGACGCCAGTCAGCGTTATTTCCCCTCTCTTCCACCCATTGTTTTGTGACTGTTAGCGAGGAGCTGGGAGGATATGCACGTCACATACCCGTCAAGTAAACCTGACTCGTGGCATCACCCGGGACCCTGACTGAACCACCCATACTGTCTTATAAACTTGGTCGCATCTGAGTGGGTTTATTCGCAGTAACTAGTGATGACTACATGAACTCCACAGTTACGTCTCTTCGTCCTATATTTATGATCGAGTTTTGTATCTCCTTGTGCGCACTATCTTTATACTGCTGAGGCCTCGCTCTTTAGTTTTACAGTGATTTCGAAAATGTTTTTTTTTAAGTGATAATACATATATCAAAATGTCATTTTACAGTTTTAACACTTATATATAATCGTTTGTATCTGAATTTTTCTGTTACAATACACCAAACGGATGTTTAGATTTTTGCCCCTGAAATATTACACATTTTGTTGTCAAAATAAGCCAAAATGAAGCAAAATATTTTTTTGCTATCAAAAGGTACATTATTTTGAAAAACGCTCAGCCAAAATTGTGTATCATATGACTGTACACAGTCTCAAATTTTTTCAAAGTATTTGGTTTAAAAAATTTGAGTTATTTTCAGTTGTTTGAAATAAATGAAAGATCATGACCTTGAGGGGCCTCCCTCCCTACCTGCTCTTCAATTTGCGTTACAGAGAGTTACGGCTATTCTCTTTTTGACGAAACCATTTAACGCACATTATATATATACACTAAAAAGGACACACACTTCAAACTATGTCACTACAGTTTTAAAATTCGGCATGTTTATTAGAATCATTATTTTCTGACCCTTCAAAACGGCCAAAAATGGCTTTTCCATATCTCGAAAATTAACAATCAGATTCGATAAACACAACTATAGAACCAAGCGTTAGACTCTGAACTATGTTGCCCGCAAATAAAATAATGTGGTCACCGCTAAAGTATCATAGGAAAAAGGATAATAGTACATCACTGCATGCCAGCTGGGTAGCTTGCGCAGAGAGGCGATAATACATTACATGGTGGGCTAGTGGCAACCCTACCGCTTCTGCCTCACACACACAAACGCAGCCTGTCTAGAGAGGCCCCTTAAAAGGAAAAGTTTATAGACTAAAATGTTAATAGCCTATACAGTAGGCGCCAGACGTCGCGTCTGATGTACGGAAACTGGCAGGTGATAAGATTTTCGAAATTCGTCCTTGAAAGCTCTTAAAAATATATAACGTGTGTTTAATTAATCCCACTTATCTCCTAAACCAGTGGAAATATTTAAATGGTGTTTGCTTTTAAATAAATCTTACGCAAATATCAAAAAAGTAATTTCAGAATTATTCGGAAATTCGTCCTTTAAAGCTGTTAAATAAATAAAATGTGTTTGCAAATAATCATCTGTACCGCTTACACCCGCTGAGATATCGAGATGATTTTTTGATAATAATGAAGCTTGTGTAAATATCTACATATCAAATTCAGTATTTTATAAAATTCGAAAATTAAGGATGTGAAAAGGAGTAAAATGTTACAGTCTTCCGAAAAAAGAGAATGATCACGGAGAAATAATTAAACAGTTGTTTCTTTTTGCTAACCTACTCATAAATAAAACTTCTTTGGACTGTAGTCTGTACACACGAAAGAATTATAACAACCTGCCTTTAAGCATTCACTCAGGTATTGTATAAGGTTTGTGGTGTGGGAGGTGTGGGATTATGGGTTCGTATCCCGTGCAAGACTTTGCGATGGGAATTACTATGACTTCATACGAGCATATTGCGCGCGCTCTTTACACTGAGCTAAGACAATTTATAGTTCACTGGTATTGAGCACGCTAGCTGTTAAATGCCTTCATCACATATTTTATCCAGAGTTACTGTTTACATTACATAATTTCACGCGGGCAAAGCCGCAGCCGGACAGCTAGTGTTTCTATAAAGAATCATCGTCAGTTATTCTTCTCATTCTTCATTTATTAAACGAAACATTATTATTACTAAGAAAAGATGTGACACAGCCTCTTAAGAATGTTACATGTGTATATAACTCGTTAATGTTAGCAACTAGTAATTAAAGCATATTTTAAAACTGCCGCAATGGCGAAAACGGGTTTCTTACAATTTTTATTTATTGATTGATTGATTTATTATTTTAGGTATGTAAATCTTACTGAAGATCCTTTTAAAGGATATAGGTGTCTACAATACACCTTTATCTTTAATGTTACGTCGCAAAATTATAGGATCACCACTGAAAATCTCATAGAGGCGCATTGTCAGTGAGAAGACTGTACTCCAGTTCAGTGACTCGCACCTAGAGGCTAGTATGAGGCGCGTTGCCCGTGCTGTGTCGTCCTTACCACTTCCATTCTTCCAGGCCTCGAGTGAGCAAAATATGTTTACCCAGTCGGCCACCTTAACTGCAGTGACGGCTCGTGGGTTGTTGCCAGGTGGGGCTGCAGATAGTCGGAACAGTACACTCTTGATGAACGCGCCGTAGACCAACGAGCATGAAATATTTGCCGGCTACTAGATGTGTTGTGACCACTCAGTAGTAAGGGGCACCTGCACATCAGCGTGTCAGTGGCTGTAGAATCAACCAGCGCACAACCTGTACAACTCTTGGCAACTGCAGCCCTACCTGGCAACAACCCACGAGCCGCCACGGCTTAAATGTTGTCCTAAAATGAATCCGCAGAAATGTTTGGTCGCTAGCTACGAAATGTTGAGATGTGCTCGTCGCACAAGGTGAAACACGAGTGCCTCAATCGACGTATATTCGGCGTCCTATCACGCCAGACGTTGCACAGTTTACCAGCCTGCCGACTGAGAAGAGAAGCATTAGCGCATTAGCTCCTAGGATCATCCAACCTCCCCCAACAATCTCCGTTAACTCCTATCCTACACTCCTGCTATCCCCCCATCCTCCTTCACACTACCCAACTTCCCCCGTCCCCTCCTCCGGCCATCTGGTTCCGCTATCAACCGGGAATTAATTCATTACGGCGTGCATCCTCTACCCTCCCCCCAAACACACATCCACCCTCCCTCTGGCCCATCAAACCCGAGCATCCACACGAAACAAAACGAGATCGTTTCGCCAGCTCAGCCGTACCGCGATCACAACCAACCCGCCCTCCAGACCCCCCCCCCCTTCGCTAACTTTGTCTCCCCCTCCCCATACCCGGAGATAGAGGTGTCAGGGAGGGAGGAATAGGGGAGGGGTGAAACCGAACCCCTTCTCCCTCTTCACATTCCCAATGACCTAACTGGGCTTGCGTTGTGTCCTTGTGTATGTGATACAGTGTATATGTGTGCGCGCGCGTGTGTGTTTCCAGAAACAAACGCATAATAAGCTCGCCACGCAAATCCAGAACTAAATTGGAGACGAAAATGTAAGTGGCAAAATGTTGCACGATGACATTTTAGGTGCGCAAAGTGGCAACACTTGCGCTTTACCACCAGGTATTATTTCATGTAGCCTACGTTACGCGAAGTAAACGTAGAGTCATGTTTGAGCTGTTTCGGATTTTAACCTGGGCCCATAATATGAAGATCAGAAAATTAAGAAAGTACAATATCTGTGGTGCGCAAGTGGGGACTAACTACAGTGATATTATATATATATATATATATATATATATATATATATATATATATATATATATATATATGGTAAAGTAAGGTATTTCGTGATATTTTCACTTCTATGCTAATATGTATTGAATCAACAGTAATTTACACTGAAAATATGAACTGAGAATATCTTTGACGTGAGTTGCAGATATAAAAGCTTACAATCGCCATTTGTAACATTTTTTTTTTCATAAAATAGATTAAGATAAAAATTCGATAAAGTTTAAGTTATGTTCGTGATATGGGTATTTAATTTCGTGATAGCAGTTAGGTATTTTCGTGGTATACTATAATTGAAACAAATTCACGCACTGGATAGCAATAAAACGGAACATTTTTTGGGACTTTAACAAGAGACATAATAAGACAATTTAAGTTCAGAATTTCTTAAACAACTCAGCTCAGATAACATTATCCAAACCTGTTAACCAGAGCCATCACCCTCTGCAGTTGGCCAAGTGTCACACATAAAGACCTGTTCTGAATCGTTCGGTTGACACAACACATGTTACGTTACCAAACAGTAAGAACACTGTACCCACTTTGTACTATGCTTTACACAGACATCATAAGAAAACTTGATTCCACACACACCACCTGTCCAGTCTTCATCACTGTACCTCGCCTCAAAGCTCGCCCCACCATAATTTACTAGCACTGTTATTTTCAGCACTGAAAAAATTCTGACGTCCAATGCTTTTAGCAAGTTCGAGTGCTACTTGTCTAGTCATAGACACTGTCAGGCCAAATCCATGTTCCTGCATCACTATCGTGTGATTATAAAGACGAACTTCAAAGTCTGAAGTCAGAGCAAAATGCCGGCCAGTTTCGGTAATGATTCATTTCAATCGTAATGAGGATCTCTTATGAGATAGTCTTTCAGCGAGCTCCAAGGAACGCCCGTTGTTTTTGAAGCTTTGTATATCGACATATTCTGCCCTTTAACTAACTCTGTAGCTTCAGTTAGTTGTCTATTACTGTTCTGTCGATACTTCGCTCTTTCTTGTGGCATTTTTCATCTGAAAATAAAATCAATTTGTAAAAAATGTAGCTGAAGCTTATCAATGTCGTGACATAAGCAATTTCGTGACACAGACAATTTCATGATACAGGTATGTTCGTGATTGATGCTAATTTGAAAGTCTATTACACGAACTTCGTCATTAAAGCATAATGAACAACTTTGTTTCTATCACTTACATTGGAATTTGGCTTGCTAACTACTTTATTTACCTAAAATATAAACTACCGAAACAATACTACATTCCCAGATGAAAAAACCCTAAGAAAACTGCTTTAGAATTTAAGCTTTTGTAGCCAGGATGCAATACAATACGACAGTTTCCTTATTTCCTCAGAAAGTACGTTTATCGGGCTACAAATTACAATGCATACAGTTTACTTACCTGCTTTATGCTCATCGTAGTACTATACCAAACTCAGAACATGTATAATTACCACAAAACAACACGAAAATCTGTAAGTATAAGGCATGAAACGCCCCGCCGCTGTTGTCATACTGTAGAATCGAGAGGCAACATTTCGAAAAAAGCGATCGCAAGTCTCAAATCGCTGTCGCAACATCGCACTATTGTACAAGGCCCTTAAAGCGAAAAATTTTAGTTAGAGAATAATAAACGTGACATGCTACAACGCCGTTCATTTGTCAGGTACATGTCTATTAACTTTTGAACTTAATGAAATACCTGCCGTGTGTACATTACTTACAATACTATATTTATACACTAAACAAGTGGAGTGGCACACATTCGCTTGAAGAAAGAAAGCAGCTAGGGTTACACTGTTAAAAAGTTCCTAAATAGTATGGGAAGTTTTTAACCCATACGCAACAAAGGACTCTTGACGTACTTCAGGTTTAAAATAGAGGAAATGTTTACCGCTGTTGTTATACAAGTACGGTAAAATCTGTATACATGTGACTTTTTTCTTAAAATTTAAAGGAACGTTACCATGATTTGTTAGAAACCGTTTTAGAGCGTCTATTTTTTAAACACTCTTCTACATCGATGTTATCCTGGTTCGATCCCCAGCGGGTTCGATCACGGATTTCCGCGTGTGGGAAACGTTGTCGGTGGCAGGTGGGTTTTCTCGCGGAACTCCTGTTTCCTCCTGCATCATTCATTCCGTCGCTGCTCCACAAACATCTCACCCTCACCTTGTCCAGTCTTCGGGCCGGAGTGCCACATGCAATGTCTCGCTAGTCGAGCAGCCGGTCCAACCTTCACCCCGGCCTTCTCTCATACACAATGTGATCCTGCCCGAAGGCGGGAACAAGCATTAGATTTCATTTTGTACATCGGTGTTGTAAATTTACAATTATTTTTTACAGTGTACAAGGTCAGACCTCTCGCCTCCCACCAAGGCGATCCGGGTTCGAGTCCCGGCGGGGTCAGTCCCCGGGTTTTCGCAAGTGTGAATCGTGTCGGACGGCGCGTTTTCTCGGGGATCTCCCGTTCGCCCGACCTTTCATTCCGGCGCTGCTTCAACTCACCTCATGTCACCCCTCACCCGCGTTGAAGGCCTCGATGATAAGCGCTGACCAAAATCTCTCTCACTCACTTTACAGTGTAGATTAGTGCTCACTTTGCCGTGAGAAGCCTGCACCAGAGTTTGGGAGAAGTTACCTCGTGCGATAACGTCGTCTACTTCCATCTTGCAACACTGTCTGAGGCATGGCAGAGTCTGGCGTAGGATACTTGTAAATTGGGATGGTGGTGGGAGAAGAAAGAAGGTATTCGCAGACACACGCTGACAATCTGTACGTGGGTGGAGTGTAGTCGTGACGTGAATAAGGCGTTCGTCTTCAGAGCCTAATATTCGTCTGGAAGTAGAGCATCGCCAACCAACCCTGGCGGCTATGTAGGATGTTGCCCGTAGAAACGTGGCTCGATGCTGAAACATCTGTCCTCTCTCCCGCATCCCCTTCTTTACTGGTGGAAACCACATCTCGGTGTTCTTGAAGACACAGCTCCAGCCAACGCTTCTCAACAGTAGAGTATACAGAAGAATACTATCGTTAGAGATCGTGAAATTTCGCGAATTCAATGACCTGCATTTTAGAATCAGATGTCCTATGCCAACTCAAGTCCCGACCATTTGTCCACTAGCTGCTACTCAATGGAACAGCAGGCAATGAACGAATAGACAGGGCTTGAGTGTGCATAGGATATTTGATTCTAACATGCAGGTCATTGAATTAGTGAAATCTCACCATCTCTAAGTATGTTTTTTTTCTAGCCTGACTTGAATTATTTGCGTACTGGTTGTGATGCGACTATATAAAAGTATTGTTGAAGTTACAATCATTCCGTTAAAATAATGACGGACAACAGTCCGTGAGTGTCGGTTCTATCTCAACTGTTTCCACAACAATACGATCCGTAGAAGTAATAATGATTTGTAGAAGTAGCATGCAGTTATATATACGTTACAATATATTCAGCAGAAATAACAATGTTCGGTATAAGTAATAGCTTGATCCGTAGAAATAACAACCTGTTCTGCATAAGTGACGACATATTCTGTAGAATTGGCAATCTGTCCTCTAGATGTAATAATAACCTATTCTGTAAAAGTTGGAACAAAAATGTGCTTTACGAGTAAAAATATTTTCTCTACAATTAACACTCTGTTCTGTAGAAGTAACAATATGATCTGTAGAAGTAGTAATCTGAATTGTAGTAATAACACACTGTCCTATGGAAGTTACAGTTTGATCTGTAGAAAAACAACCTGTTCTGTGTAAGTGACAACATATTCTGTAAAAGTAGCAAATTGTATGTAAAACTGACAATCTGTTCTCCAGATGTAAGATCCTATTCTATACAAGTAAAAAGTTCTGTAGAAGTAACAGTATTTCTCTACAATTAACAATCTGTTCTGTAGAAGTAACAATATGGCCCATAGAAGTAGTAATCTGTTTTGTAGAAATAACACATTGTTCTGTAGAAGTGACAACGTAGTTTGAAGAAGTAACAAAATTTTCGCAGAACTAACAACCTATTCTGTAGATGTAAAATGTCTTGTGGTGAAGTAATAATATTTTCTGTAGAAATGACAATCTGTTCTGTAGAAGTAATAATATTTTCTTTAGAAGTAACTTTCTGTTCTGTAGAAGTAACAATTTGCTCTGCAGAAGGAGCAAAGCACTCTCTTCCTTTTACAGAACATGATCTTACTTATACAGGCCCTACTGTTGTAAGAACTTTCAAAATAGTGTCGACAGTAAAACTGGATTGTTGCCCTATTCTAACATATCTGTGGTAGTTTCTCAGGTCTGAGTTCCGCACGTCAACGCTGGCTCTACGAAGGTCATGTAAGGAGGGATGCGTCGTGGCAGAGAGGGAGTGTTCCAGTGTTGCCAGATATGACAGAATTATTAAAATTATCCTACGATATTTTTAGGCTTGCAAGAAAATATATCCGAGTTTACACACGTAAACCTTAAAAATTAGTTTTTACAATTTCATTCTTTAATTTTTTTCCTAGGATCGCATTATAGGTTTATCCAATGAATACATATGCGTAAGAAAGTCAAAAAATGTGCATTAAAATATACTCATTAAAATACGCACACTTAAATTTACATTTATAACGACATGGTTGTTATAATTGGCTAAAAATTCTCTAGTATTGTAAAAACGTTTCTAAAGAAGATATACAAACAACTGTACGTGAAAAATTTTTGGAATTTTTTTCAAAGATTTATTTTAACCGATTTGTTAGTAAAATGACTATAGTATGTTACCTTTCTGTTACAATAATGGACTTGCATATTTAAGTTACATTTTTTAAGTTAACAAAATAAAATTATCTATATGTATAAAAGGAATTACCGACTGGTTGGCTTACATACCAACGCATATACCGTATGTGTGTATATAAACAGGATGGAATGTAAATCGCGTGAAAGCTCATGTATATAGGTAGCCAGGCCTAATTCAAGAATAATGAGTACAGCAACCATGTATCTATTGTCAATAGTATGAGCGTATAACAACACTGAAAGTTGTGAATGAACATGTGAAGTGAAGATTATGAATGGAACGTTGAACCGAAGCGCGTCATTTGGCTTAAAATCCACTTGGTCTAAACTTTTAAAGTGGCGAACAGTAACTTAGCCTAAACATCACTAGACCTAAAAGTCACTTGACCTAAAAGTCACTTGGCCTAAAAGTATTCGGCCTAACAATAAGTTGGCCTAAAACTATTTTAGGCCATATGACTTTAGGTCAAATGGAGTGTACCGCGTTGACCTTCCGGATTCAGTTCAGATGCATTATGATACGTATGCTAGGAACAAAGTGTGACTACCATCCCATCCCAGACGTTAGAAACATGGAGTCGCCTTATTATGCATGTATTTATGAACCTGTCGTCTGTAGCAACCCACCTTAGTGAAAAAAGAAGCTGAGTGACATAAGGAACAGGAAAGGTGTACTTGTCCGAACACGTTCAGACAAGTCGTTACTGAGATATAGGCACTCAAACGTCGGAGCGTAACACAGTTCTAGGATTGTTCGAAATTCAACCTATAAAACGTTAAAGGGCAGAAAATATGTCTTCAAGGCCATGCTCTCCTGTTTATACTGTCTTTCCGATTATTATTTTGTTAAGCTTTTACGAGATAAGATATGAAGAAAATATGTACGGCAGTTTTGTTTAAAATGGCTTATGCCGCGATAGCTATTTTTTAAAGTCATGAAATTATACGGTTTCACCTAGAAAGTCAATTAACCGGAATTACGTTCGTTACATAATTAGCTAAAGCTGTAGTTTTACTGCCTTGAAAGAAATCAGCCAATATGGAGAACATAATTGATGACTGATAAGTAGAGCCACGATTTTATGGTGAAAAGATTTTTGCAACATTTGGTTTCGATGCGTCATGTGCACATTTGCAGGTCTGCTACATCGCCCGTAATTGGATAATTTTACTCTATCTTGCCTTGGCAAATTACAGACGTAAGGAGTCACAATAATCTTATTCTGATTGGTGCAGTCAAATGAGAAACATGTCTGGACAACGACACGCTGCCAATAACCGTGAATCAAAGCGGCCGATGTGCACGAGAGACACTGAAACAAAGTGGAGCAAATATCTTTTCGCGACAAAATCGTGGCCCTACTGATAAGAAGTCTGCTAGTCAGACTTTTGGTATCTGCTCTCGTATTGTCGCAAAAATTTATTATCGTGAAAAAAAGTCATGGCCTTAAATACTTAATATCTAACGGACCCTTTTATATTTAAAGTTGATTTTCGCTTCAGAACGATTATTACATAAATACCTGAAATACCATTTGCAGGCTTCTAGAAATCGGACACCCAAGGGAAGACAAGGGAAGAATTGTGTTTTCAACAAATTGCCGAACCCAGCAAACTGTCGTCGTGATTTTCAGTTTAAAGGGCCACTCAAACAAATACGTAAAAAAAAAAAAAAAAAAAAAAAAAAAAAAAAAAAAAAAAAAAAAAAAAAAAAAAAAAAAAAAAAAAAAAAAAAAAAAAAAAAAAAAAAAAAAAAAAAAAAAAAAAAAAAAAAAAAAAAAAAAAAA
>PNEQ01029957.1:0-27572 GCA_003012365.1 Medauroidea extradentata | reverse complement strand
TGATTACGTAAATACCAGAAATTCTATTTCCAATATACTTTTCAAAATCTGTCACCTCAGGTGTGAAAAAAAGGAGGAAATGTGTTCTTATTGAAACGTCAGTAAAACTCGAACCCAACAGGTTGTCATCGTAATTTATACAAGTGGCTACTTATAAAAATGTCTAAATTTAAATTCGTAGTTTTCCAAAATTTGACACCTATGGGAATGAAATGACGTATAATTTGCTTTCTATTAACCTTTGACATTAACCAAACCAGTTAACTTCAGAATGATGCTTACGTAAATACCTAACAGATTTATTTACTGAATACAAAAACTAAAAACCCAGGGGAAAATTTAGTTTGCAAACCATTCAAGGTAGACGATCCGAAAGCTTGTATGACCGTCGGGAAATAATTCACACGAATTTACATTTTGCAATCCGGCCTTTACGTAATTTAATATAAATTACTCGTTCACTGGAATGTAAACACTAGTGTTTTATATTTAAAAAATACTGCCGACAGTACGTGTACCACTAAAAGTAACACATGCGGGCAAAGCCGGAGGGCGCACAGCTAGTTTTACATGAAAATACATGTGTGACGGGCATATTTCGTAAGTACTACAAAATGTAGTGATAAGCTACAATTTAAGACATTTTTCTTAATTTTTTTCTTTAAAGGCTATAGTTTTAATTTAGTGGATTCAACATTAATATTTATTACAGTGCAATGGTCAGAGGTATATACAGGTACGACGTACTTGTCAAACATCAAGGGGTATGTAATACGTCATCCATAGTAATTAAAAACACCTAAAATTATCACTATTCAAAATCATACAATAAATTGTCTTGTTTGGTATCAATGTAACCTGCCAAGCGTCAGTTGATCAATTGTGGTAATGTAATTGCGTAAGTCCACATATGTTCATTATAGTTTTTGTGAGTAAAAGTAACTGTCAGACTGGCGATGGGAGGCCAGCTGCAACGCCACATGTGGTCCTAGAGCCGAAAGAATAGCCCTTGCCCCCCTCCTCCTCCCTCACTCTTTCTTTCTCTCTCTCTTTCTCTCTTCGCGCTTTCTTCCCCTGCCTTCTCCGGTACACTGGTAACTAAATACTTAGAGTAATAATGTATTAATTAAGAGATGCCAATAATATTCAACAGTAAGATGATTATTTATGTATTTTAGTGATGTTAAAGTGTAAAACTTTATTTTGTGTAATAAACGTAGGCCGAGCGGACTCACGCATTCGCAGGAAGTAGGGTGCGTCTCTCTGATTGGCTGAGAGGAACTCCGTCACCTCCCGGTGCTCGGGGGTGGGGAAGAGACGCAAGGCTAACAGAGGGGTATGCGGGATGCTGGGGGAGACGCGAATATGTAAGCAAATAAGAAATACGTGTTTAACTCAGGTGGGAATAGGATAATTTATCTTCTTCGTCGTCAAACTGTGGGGCGGTGGACAGCGTACTTAAAGGCCCTGCTACATAGAGACGGTGAGATTGTCGCTGTCGTGTTGTTGTCGGGTCGGCGTCGTTCATTTCCTTGCTGCGTGCTACAATGAGAGTCGTTGCTTTGCTGGTGAGTTTAGTTCTCGCAATACATAACAGATGGCAGCTCAATCGCCAGTTGTGGTTTTCTTTTTATATTTGCAAAATTTTGTTGCAAATGGTGCAGTAAATACTTTAAAATAAGTTCAATACAAATCGTAGTGGACGCGAATAGAAACTTTTCACTTTAAATTGGCTAGTAATTTTCGTGGCGCATATATATGGCTAAACAAAAAACTGTAGTGGCCATATGATGATCGCGAGTCGGTGGATTGTCGGCGAGTTGTTGGTGAAAGATAAAAGTTGGCCATCTCCACCGTCCCCGACAACAACACGACAACGACTCTGACGTCATGGTCACATTCTCCAATCAGATGGCAGAATGGCAACGACTGGTCACCGACCGACGACTCACCGTCTCTATGTAGCAGGGCCTTAAGGGTCACCAGTCGAATGGACTTCCGGGTAGTCGCGGCCGTTTCCCAAATAACTCAACTCCATCAATTGTCTTTTTAACACTGGAGAAAATACTTTCGCTAACATAGTCAAAGTAGGTCAACGTCAACGGAATCTGCAACCCAAGATGCGTGGGTTCGTCGGCAATTGTTTTATAAAAAGAAATGTGAGTTTTCTTTAGCTAGCTGAGCACATCATCAGTCTTTCATTAATTCATTTTAACCATCGTAGATACGGACAGGAAGGAGAATAAGGACAGAAAATTAAATATAAACGTAGAACATGGAAGAAGCAAAATTTAGTTTTAGTATGAAAAGTTTAAAATGTGTATAGGGCTTGTTTTTTTAGCATACTGGAATTGTTCGGCAGAGTCATTGAGAACACCAACTATTACTCTAATCCCTTCTCCTCAGGTCGTGTTCTAATCTGTGGAATGTATTCAAGGACATCTGGCAACTCTGGACTACCCATTACCGCCACTGTGGCCATTGTTTCCTCAGTCGGTTAATCAGTTAATGATAACTTCAAAATATCTTACATGAGAAAATAAGTACAGAAGTTATGCCCTGTCAGATTAAAGTAGTGTTCAGATATCGTTAAGTGATTTGATAGGTTTTATATTACATTTTATAAACATTTAGTTATGACGACTGAATCAAAACAATAAACAATTCGTTTAATATTAGCACCGGACGTTGTTCAAATTGTTGAATCATTCTAACGACATTATCAACAAATTAAGGTTATTGGCTTGTATTTATTCTTGTGCTTTAACTAGTTGTATACTCTGTTTCATATAAGTTTGGATAAATTTGACAGCAACTTACGGGCAATAACTGTTTAGTATTTTGTGACTTTTTGCACAATGCGAGACAATTTTAGCTCTAAAATGAACCTAAAATGTCCGTTTCAGCATTTGTACTGCAAAGTTTGTCTTGTGTAGCAACAAAAATAACAAAATGTTACAAATTATTGCCCATAAGTTGCTGTCAAATTTATCCAAACTTATATGAAATGGAGTATAGTTTTTTTAAGGTAATCTTTATGTTGTTATAATAAATTATTTCTTTGCTTCAATGAAAATAATAAATGTTCTCAAAGAAAACGTCATAAAGAAATAATGTTGCTGTGAAGCAATGCCGTAATTGCAGACAAACATCCCCAAATAAAATTTGTTCATTTACAGAAAATAATTTTTTTTACTACATTGATAATCCTCTAGTCTCAACACACAAACGCCATAAAACAATAAAACAACTAGATACGTTTAACAGAGAAGTAAAAATACATTGAAGTGTGACACTTGGAGCGGAGCTGGCGTTTAATTAAAAGGATGAACGTGTGGCACGAAATTAAACATAACGGAAGCAAAATGTCGATAGCTATGATCATTGAAAACTGCGCTAGACACATTCATCTCTCTGTCGGGGCTTTGCTGCGAGCAAACGTTCAACAAATGACAGTACCGGGAAAAACATAGCGTTTTATTAATTTCGCTTGATTCATAACTCGCTGGTCTGGTGCGCGTAGTGAAAAACGGAACATTTCAGTTCAATGAAATAACTGCAAATTATTTACACCATGAACAGCGGAAGTAGCTCAACGTCAGAATTGGTAAAACGAAAAGAAACCTTATGCATTTAACAAGTTAAGTTTCAAACTGAAATTAGTAGTCCGATTTCAAATCTCGCAGTATCACAAACAATTATATTAGGGGCGTGCAAGTAAACAGTGTTTCTAATTTCTTTACTTTGTTATTCCCGCTTACAAAAGATGACATTTTCCCACTGCTTCCGCCGCCTACCTCACACTTCAGATGCGTTGCGGTGTGTTCGTAAACAGGTTTTCTTTATAACGAAACAATTCCACGTTTGTCCATTGTGCCAAATTATGAAAATAAAATTCACTTCAGACAAGGTCAGAACCTCATTGTTAAGACACTATTCTAATTAAAAAAACACTGTTTCTAAGCCCTCCAACATGGCTAAAATGGCCTTTTCAGACTGCCGTACTTCAAAATGAACTAACCAGATGTACGTGAAACTCAGACTGCGACATTCACTGAACTTATAGTTGCAGACTTTCCACCAATAAAGTTGTATGGTCACCAATTAGTGTTCCTTAGTAAAAACCGTTCGGCGGGAAGCTTGAACGCTAGTTCAGAGCTTGGCTCGTTGAGGCAACGCGGCATTTGATGTGCGCTTCAAGGTCGACCTTATGCCTCCGTCATTTCTGAGCCTCTAACGCGCAGGTAGGCGGAGCCCTTAAGGTGGCCGCCTGGTGGTGTCGGATTAAAAATTGGGATGCTGTAGCGTGCGCAGTTCACTAGGTAAACGGTTAGAAAAACATGCAGAACTGTGTTTACTGAACATCGGGAGAAGGTAAAAAGTATCTTTGAAATGTGGAGCTCTAAGGACGACACATTATGTGCATCACGCCTCAACCTAGCCTCTAGGCGCAAGTTACTGAACTGACACTAGTCTTCTCGCCGACAACTCGCCTCTATAAGACACTCACTGGTCACCTTATCAATTAATGACATCATATTACAGATAAAGGGGCATGGATGAGCACGCCTATGTCTTTTTTAATGTTCTGAAAAATGATTCCCATGCCTTAAAAGAACAGCAAAGACACCCATTTTTGTAAATGTTTCAATACTCTCGAAAGTTAACAGTTGTTTACCCAATAAAAGATATTTTCAGTCAAGTATAAATACTTCTGAGAGCTCAGTTTATAATGAACAGCCTATATAAGTGTGTCATGTTCTTTAAACGGTATTCCTAAGCATGTGCGACGAGCAAAATTGTAACGGCCGAAGTTTAGCACAGTGCTCGGCGACACGGGCTGGAAGACACCTGAAACTGATACACCTAAAGATAACAATAAAATCACAATATAGTTTTACACATTTTGCTGATATACATATTAGTAACTAAAAATATTATAGATAAATAAAAAATCTCACTATTGCGTTTTAACCCTTAAAATTAAAGTTGCTGTGTCTAGGATAAAGGACAGTTGCACAGGAAGATAATTTACGTTTCGAAATATTATTAAAAGTAAACCAGCGTTTAATTGTGTACTTCATTTACTACTAAGTACGTTGTTTACCGTCGAGACAATTGATGTTGTCACATTTCTAGTGACATTTCTGTGATGTTACTTATAACAGAGAATGGTTTTCACGTCAGCGAGACATAATATTTGTGCAGAATACTGTCCAACCTGTAGACTTTTTTATGTGTTATGACATTGTCGACCAATTAAATAATTTAAGTTATATCATATTGCTGTTTCATGACGACACTCAAAGTAAAAAATTTTAAGGTTTTCTGAATTTACAGTAAAAAAAACTAAGTAAAAGAAATAACTATGGTGTACGTAATAAAGTATCTAAGGTCACTAGCGGAAATGTTATAGATTTTAAAATAAATTAAAATACAATAGTAAATCTACAATAAACAATTTTAGTCAATAAAATCACAGGAGAAATAACAGTTTTTTTTTTATTCAAGTAACCTTGCGTATTTTCATTTCTTGTGAATTATTTATCTTGTTTTCGTCGGAAATTATATTTACTATGAGAATATTTTTAAAAACTATATTTTAAATGGCACCGTTAAATAATATAGGATATAAGCCCTAATTTTTTTATTTGAAAAATATCAGAGGTGATTTCTTGAATGTATATTTATTGTACAGTAAAAAGTATACAGTGGGAAAACTTAAGAATTGTATAGTTATACTCAGCCAAGGTAAAGGTTAATCTTCTAAGAAGTTAGAAATATCAATGTTAAAAGTTTGTTACAGGAAAAATTTCTGCCGCTTGAGCGCTGTTATCGGTAATGGGTACAAACTGACCAATCACAGCGATTTCCTGAATTTTAAGTTACAAGAAGTTGAGAATTTAAAACGCGAAATTGGTTTATTTTCATTTTAAAACTAAGTTGAATGACTTATGTCATTTGCAAGTCTATTTAAATTTAGTTTTTCTACAGTTTCGTATTTTTCGGTTCCCTTTGCGATAGAAGCGAAGTTAGCAGCAGAATTTTTTCCTGTGCCGAACTGTCCCTTAAGAAAACACATTTTCTTTCTAACGTGTAGTAGGATTAACCTTAGCCAAGGCGATAGGGAAAAAAGTATTAAAGTTGGCATTGGAAGGCCTAGATAAAGTCCATGCGTGTATAGTCTTTGTCTTCAATATGTGGCAACCATGCAAATAAGGTTTATGTTACTGTCGCTTTGCTCCCTCCACCGCAATGGCTTTCCCTGATTAGTCTGTCTGTAAAACGTGCAATATACAGTCTGTCCTACACACAGACCATTCAGGGAAAGTTATAATCGAGGCGAAAGACAAGCACAACAATGCGCCCTTGTTGACAGTGCTGCCAAATCACAGGCCGTGGACTTCCACAAGATACAGCTATGGTCACTCCCTTTAGTTGTCTGAATTCAGAGTAGTTATGAGGAGGGACTCCTATTTCCTCTTGACAGATTTCTGCGCGAGTTAGTTTCAGTGCCTCGTGTACACATCTGCAGCTCTGCTTCATATTTAGTTATTTGCTGGTTTTATATTTTACGTGTCTTAACGTTTTACTGCAAATCACAGACGTGTGGTATAGCAGTAACCTTGTTCTGATTAGTAAGGTCAATATTGATAAACGTATTTCCACAAAGACTCACTGCCAAAAAGAATGAATCAAAATTGCAGAGGTGCACGTAAGGTATTGAGACAAGTTTGTGCAGAAATCAGGGGTCTCTTAGTTATCAGCAAACATGTCCGGGCTGGCTATGTCGACAACCCTGCGAGGCGTTGGCCATGCTAATTAAAATGTAGTATTCCAGATATGTGACCCCACTTTTTTTGTGAATGGCTATGTAGCAATCCCTTTACCTTCTGTTCGTTAAGATTCCACTAACCTTGATGTACCAGTTATAGGTTTTCAAGTCGTAATATTAATTTTACAGTATAAATACAAAAATGTGTTCAGGTAGAACCAATTTTATGTGTATGTTCTATAATATTTTTGTTCTAAATTTGTATAACTTGTAAAATGCAATTCGTAAACATTAAGAGAAAAAACATTAGCACACACATTTTTTTCTCACACTGTTTACACATTTAATTTAACGCGTAAAGAAAATTTAGCTCAAAAATGTTAATTTAAGTGTACATTAAATTGGTTATACCAAAATACATTTTTATTTATGCTCCAAAACAAATATTACGGCTCGAAAACTAATAATTTATACACCAGGAGTATAGAGGAATCTTAACCTATCACAATGTGGCAACTTCGAAACTAAGCCTTGGTCCACGAAACTGAATCGTTATCAAATTGTGTTAAGTACATAGTGTTCATTAAGCCTGGTACATACTATCCTTAATTCTCTACTCAATACCTTACTTGATTCTGTTCATATACGTCGATTGAGATATTGAGATTTCATAACAGAATTCTGCAGCAAAACGTCTGTTTGTGTACACACTATCACGGCTTGCTTCCAAAAATTACAACAGTAAAACTGTCGAAAACTATTTCACATACAAGACTCGCACTTAGTTGCTGAATAAGTGAAACTATCTTGTAATATTTAGGTTTGAATCATCCGACTTGTTATGTGTTCTGTAGGAAACAAGAATTTTATTTCTACTGAAAGCATATTGGGAACCCTACTTGCGTACTTCGCGTGCACGATGTCTAAAACCAGTACATTGCGCATGTGCGTGAACGTACACTACGATGAAAAATAGGATAGGCTCTGTCTGTACAGAATTCTGCCTGGAACCAGCGCAGTGGCGGTACACACAGTCTCAGTGCTACTTATACAGAATTAGGTGCGTTATTCGGTGCTGAATTATGGATAGTTTGTACCGGGCTTTAATCTCGTAGAGGTATTTATTATTCAGAGGAGTATTAGTTCAAAGGCCTCAGCGCCACAACGAAATGCGTAAAACGTCGGCTTCAACTACATCACAGCATGCATCTCCTACATATTCAAACTTTCATGTCATCGCTCCATCTCTCTCTTTCCTTCCCTCTCACTCCCCCTCCCTTTCTCGCTCCTTTCCCTCTCTCCTTTCCCTATATCTCCCCTCCCTATCTCTCCTTTCCCTATCTCTCCCCTCCCTCTCTCCCCACCCTCTCCCCCACCCTCTTTCCTCATCCTCTCCCTTCCCTCTCTACCCTACTTCTTTCTCACCTCTCACACTCCCCCTCTCTCTCGCCCCTCCCTAAATCACCCCTCCATCGCTCTTCCCACCCACACTCCTCCCTCTCTCCCTTCCCTCTTAATCCCCTCCGTCTTTCTCCCCTCTCAGAACTCTCTCTATCCTCCCTATCTCTCCCCTCCCTCTCTTCCCCTCCCTCGTACTACTCTTTCTCCATCCTCCCTATATCTCCCCTCCCTCTTTCCACCATATTTCTCCTCTCACTCTCTATTCCCTTCGTCTCTCACATCCCTCCTTCCCTCCTTCTCTCTCTCTCCTCCCTATCTCACTCCTTCCTCTCTCTTCCCTTCCACTCTCCTCCCTCTCTCCTCTCCCTTTCTCACCCCTCCTCTTTCTCGACCTCCTCTGAAGATGACTCAGGTTCGAATCCTGGCAGGATCAAACCTGACTTTCACATGTGTGCCGGAAGACATAATTTATCAGCGGGTTTTCTCGAGGATCTTACGTTTCCCCCACACCTACAATCCGGCACCGATCTATACTTAACTCATTTCACCCCTCACCAGCGCTAAAAACTATTCTGACTTAAGTCCCTTAAGTTTTCTCTAACTATCTATAGAATATTTATACTTATTTTATACAGCTACCTCGCTCTATACCCCAGTGTACTCCTTACCCTAAACTCGGTGTTGTCTAGGAAGGATGAGCGGTCCCTGTCTATTAGCCCAGGTATCTTAAGACCATTTCCGGCCTACACCTCCAAAAAATTTGTCCAAAGCTGAAATTTTGCTCACTTGCAGAGTCGAGCATGCTTAATAACATATCAAAACTTTACCGCTCAAATCCGTGTGCGTCACATTGAAATCGTGCAACAAAGTCATAAGTGACGCGTTTGTGCAGCGTTATACTAAACTGTCGCCATGAGGCGTAACTTTTACTGTACAATTAAAACAAACAGTTCAAAATAATCTAGAAACTCTGTTATACGTAAATATGTTAAGAAATACCTAAAAATGTTTAAGTTAACTATACTCCGTAAAACAACAAAGTGAAGGAATGTATTATTTTATAAATGTTGTGGAAATTCAACAACGATTATCAGCAAAACTAAACATCTACGTGAAAAACATGCCAAGTATATTTTGTTGCCCATTCTTTCAGCTTTCTATTGGTATGTCAGTGAATAAGTTAGCGTATTTCGTTGGATCACTAGAGCAGTCCGAGCGTCGCAGTGTACCAGGTTCGGCGCGGTGGACAGGTCAAACTATTGCTACATTCCACTTCCCTCTGCTCGTTCTCGACATCATTGATACTTAAATTTATGATCAGGATGGGTTCTCGCTTTGTTTTATATACTGTCTACAATTCATAAAATAATTTTGCCATTTTAAATTACTAATTTGTAGTGATAATTAGCATTACTTTTATCATAGTTCTATAATACATACATAAAAATTACATTAAATCACAGACTGCTAAGCCTAGCATAAAAATTCTACGAAAATAACTAAAACACAGTTTACCACACAAAATGAGAAAAAAGTAAAGACTATATAACTACAATGCTCGACTGTGTAAGTGAGCCAAAATTCAGCTTTGGACAAATTTTTTGGAGGTTAAACCCTTTGATTCCTGGCCTATATACAGAGTGTCCAGAAACAACTGTGGCGGTGTATCACTGCTGTATCCAGAAGCGATACGCACCAGTCAGCCTGTCAGTGCAAGACAGCACAGTGGGGCGCTGTACATCCCTGACCGACTGGACGCCGCTAACAGCGTGCCACCCCCATGCACATTCCATTATCCAGGCAGGACAAGGGATTACTGGGGTCGCCCAACCAGCCCGCACCTCAACCAGGAGAAGATAGTCTCTCCCGGTATGCCGTACTGAACAGTTTACGTGTGTCCAGCCAGTGCTATCTTGTGAATGTATAGATGTATATATTGTATATTTTGTGTAAATTCATGGCTTGTATCCGGCAAAAGTGGTGTTCTTATTACGCCCTCACATCCTCGCTAAAGTGGTGACCCCGACGTGATATTGCAACGCGTACGCTGCGCTGCGCGGGCAACGAGGCCGTCGTGTCTTTACCGCGCGAGCAGTACCAGCTCACGTCAGTGCACGTGCACCTGAGTAGTGGGAAAACGAGCGTTCTGCACTACGCCGATATTTCGTGGCGCGCTTCCTCGAGTCGCGGCGATACAAGTAGAACGAACTACTGAGTTCTGCACCACCCAGTTCGTCAGCGCCATACTACTGCGTGTAGCAACACATGTGTGCGTGGCGGGACTCTACCGATACTTGGACACGTCCATAGACATGACCGACACCGCATCACCTGTTGTAAGTGTCGACCATGTCGCAGTGCGGATTCCGCCGTTCTGGCTTCTAGATCCAGAGTTATGGTTTGCTCAGGTGGAAAACCAATTAGTGCTTGCCGGGATAACTGCCGACCAAACAAAATTCAGTTATGTGGCCAGCAATTTTGTCTGCTAATTCGCCATGAAAGTTCGCGATATACTGACTAGCCCCCCCCCCCCCCGGCTGAAGGCCGATATCAGAAACTCAAAACAAAACTAATAAAATGGTTGAGTGTCTCTCAGGAACGAAAAACCAAACAACTGCTGGAACCTGAGGATATGGGCGACCGGAGACTCTTCCAGTTCCTGAGGCACTTGCGGAGTCTGGCGGGGACTGTCATATCCGAAGAACTCCTGAGGTCACTATGGCTGGGCTGCTTACCAACCCCGATGCAAGCAATCCTAGCTACTCATTGTCACTCGCCCCTGGAATCATTGGTTAACCTGGCAGATGCTATAGCTGACACCAATCCGAGGCCACAGGTAGCAGAGGCTGCATTCCTGGATACCATGTTCGTCAGGATGGCTTCACTGATGTCCACGAATTGATGATATTGCAGCAACTCTACGGCAGGAAATATCAGCTGCTACCACTCAGAGCAGTCAATGCAGCAGTCGCCAGGACCGCTCACCATCTGCATCGGTTCGCCGGCACTCTCGCAGCAGGAGTTCTCCCGGAGTTTGCTAGTACCACCAGCATTTTGGAGATGCTGCGCAAAGATGTACTTCACCCTGCACCTACCTTGTGGGAAACGAATAGGGGACTCGTTGATGGTGGCCAGCGACGTCACCCATGCACCAAGCAACCGCCTCTTTGTCATCGACAGAGTAACCAAGGTAAAATTCTTTGTAGATACAGGTGCCGACATTTGTGTACATCCATGTTCGCTGCTAGCAGGAAGGCATGCCAAGTCAGAATATACACATTTTGCTGCAAACAGCTCACCCATATCTACCTATGGTTTTGTCACATTTACCCTCAACCTGGGGCTAAGACGTGATTTGGTGTGGCGATTTGTCGTGGCGAGTGTCACCAAGCCTATCATCGGGGCTGATTTCCTCCACAATTATGGCCTCCTGGTCGATATCCACAAACCACTGCCTTGTAGATTGTACCACCTCCCAATCAGCCTTCTGTCATGTGACCACCAGCAATATCAGCAGCATACAGACACTTCCTCTGTCATCTCTCTACTCTGAATTGCTGGAGAAGTATGGTGACATCTTTCGCCCATCCGGCATCCCACGGCTTACACAACATTCCACAGTTCACCATATTCACACCACTGCCGGGCAGCCAGTACACAGCAAGCCACGCCGATTGGCACCAGACAAGTTGCAGATAGCGAAGCAGGAATTCACAGCTCTACTTAAGCTTGGGTTAGCTCGTCCTTCAAACAGTTCCTGGTCTTCCCCACTTCACATGGTACTCAAGAAAGGAGATGAGTGGAGACCCTGTGGAGACTACAGGATGCTTAATGCTCGCACAATACCTGACAGATACCCAGCTCTGTACATCTAGGATTTTTCTCACACCCTACATGGCAAGACTATTTTCTCCACAATTGACCTCGTCAGGGCTTACAACCAGATTCCAGTTACCCAAGCAGATATTCAGAAAACAGACATCACCACGTATTTCGGGTTGTACGAGTTCCCCTTCATGTCCTTTGGCCTCCTCAATGCTGCACAAACATTCCAGAGATTTATTGATGAGATTCTCCATGGTCTGGAATTTTGCGTCTCATACATTGACAAATTGGTTGCATCGAGCAGTGAAACAGAGCATGTTCAGCATCTATAAGAGCTTTTCAGTCGTCTCAAGGCTAATGGTCTTCTAATCAACCCAGCCAAATGTGTCTTTGGGGAACCACAAGTAAATTTCTTAGGGCACAGCATTTCTGTGGAAGGAACCAAGCCATTGTCAGAGAAAGTAGATGTGATCCTCTCGTACAATAAGCCACGGACTGCAAAATAACTGCGCCGATTCACTGGGATGCTCAACTTTTACAGAGATATTTCATCCCCAAGGCAGCAGAGACACAAGCCCCCTTGCATGAGATGATTAAGGGGAATATGAAATGCAAGGACCCTGTAACATGGACACCTGAGAGTGAGAAGGCATTTGAAAACTGTAAAACTTATCTCGTACAAGCTACCTTGCTGGCTCACCCAATCCCGACAGCTCCACTAGCACTAATGACAGATGCTTCAGACTTCGCAGTTGGGGCAGTGCTCCACCAACAGGTGGGAGGATCATGGCAGCCCTTGGAATTTTTCTTAAGGAAAATCAACACAGCTCAGCAGAAGTACAGTGTGCTTACAACCGCGAACTCCTTGCCATATAGTTGGGCATCCACCAGTTTCGCCATATGGTAGAGAGGAGAGAGTTCACTGTATTCACTGACCACAAACCTCTAATTTTTACATTTGCCCAAAACCTGCAAAATTGCTCACCCCGCCATTCATGGCAGCTGGATTTCATCAGTTAGTTCACAACAAGCATTCAGCACATCTCGGGTGCTGACAATATAGTTTCTGATGCCCTCTCCTGAGTAAATGCTGTCGACGATAATATGGACTACCATGCTCTAGCTATGTTACAGCTGGCAGATGATGAACTAAAACAATACTTGCAGCAGGATTCTGGCCTACAGCTGAGGAAGCTCGCCATGCCAGGTATACCATTCGATCTCTATTGCCATGTCTCTACTCCGACAGCAAGGCCCTTTGTCACAGTGCCATTCCGTCATATCACTTTCAACAATGTGCAAAACCTCGCTCATGCAGGTGTCAGGGCCTCTGCCAAGTTAGTCACTCAGATATTTGTGTGGCCGTCCGCCAGGTCAGACTGTCATAAGTGGGCACCGGCATGCATTTCCTGTCAGCGCTCGAAGATTTCACGTTATGTTTCTTCCCCAACTAGTACCTTCTTACCACCCTCATCCAGATTTGATCATGTGCATATCGACCTGGTGGGGCCTTTGCCAGTGACTCAAGGATTCAGGTTCTGTTTGACTGTCATAGATCGCTTCACCAGGTGGCCAGAAGCAATTCCAGTGGAGAACATTGAGACCACCACAATTGCTCGTGCTCTGTACTCTGCATGGATCGCATGCTTTGGCACCCCCCTCGAGATCACTACTGACCAAGGGAGACAGTTCGAGTATGCACTCTTCAGGGACCTCTGTAACCTGACAGGTATATCGCGGTTTCGAGCAACAGTGTTTTATCCACAAGCCAATGGTATGGTGGAGAGAATGCACCAACAACTCAAGGCAGCCACGACACCGAGCATTGGGTGGACATATTGCCTACCATACTTCTGGGCATCCGAGCAGCCTGGCGAGAGGACCTCCGTACTTCAGCAGCTGAGTTGGTATACGGGCAACCATTTCGTCTCCCCGGAGAGCTGTTGGTGGCTCGTCCATTCTCCCAACTGGCAGACACAGCAGAACTCGTAAGGGAGCTCCGGCAAGATTTCATCACACTCCGACTTGTACCGGGCACACACCATGGTGGAACCAAGACATTTGTGTTTAAGGACCTCGCCACAGCAACATAAGTCTTTGTCCAACGTGAAGGGCTAAAGAGATAATTCGAGGCCCTGTACGAAGGCCCATTTCCAGTGCTCAGCTGTACACCAAAGACTGCAATACTCCAAATGTATGGTCGGCAAGTTACAGTTTCCATCGATCGCCTTAAAACAGCATACACCCTTGCCAACCAACCACCGGACAACATCGCCAACCCCATCCCTAGACCGGACTCTGCAGTACCACGCCATCAACAAGGCTCATGCAAGGCATCTCCATACACCTCTCCTACAATGACGAGATCTGGCCCCCACGTCCGCTTTCCTGACCACCTTTAAGGCGGTTTTTCGTGATGTTGGGTGCATCACTGGCCGGGGGGGGGGGTGCTGTGGCAGCGCATCACTGCTGTATCCAGAAGCGATGCACACCTGACAGTCTGTCAGTGCAAGACAGCACAGTGGGGCGCTGTACATCCCTGACCGCTGGACGACCTCTAACAGTGTGCCACCTCCAGGCATATTCCATTGTCTAGGCAGGACAAGGGATTACTGGGGTCGCCCGGCCAGCCCGCACCTCAACCAGGAGAAGGCCGTCTCTCTCGGTACGCCGTACAGAACAGTTTACATGTGTCCAGCCAGTGCGGTCTTGTGTATGTATATATGTACATATTGTTTATTTTGTATAAGAGATGATGGTTTATCGCGATAATCCTTGACTGTTTGCTGTGTTTCAACACACGTTAAGCTTACCAGAATATTACCTGCTTTAGCTTCTACTTGGAACTGTTACCCTATTTGACTGAATCCCTCTATTGTAATTGTTTTGTGATCGATTACTACGTAAAAGTGACTGTATTTTAATGATTAATTAGTTATTCAATGTTTGTCATATATGTGCTGCCATCTATGGCAGTATTGCCAAATAATACAGTTGACCGCCTAGAGAAAATCAAACTTCAATGTTTAGCACATTTCTTCGAGTAAGTTAAGTTGTTTTGTCTACGGAATTGATATATAGGTCAATAAAAGGTGTAAACAACAAGATTGGTGAAACTAAAACTTAAATTTCTTTTGTGAAATTAATACAGTCAAGAACAGTAATATTTGATGCCTGTTATAGGTCTGCAGACAGCTACGTTGTGTGAAGCGTACATCACCGAGTCGTATATGTTGCAAGAAAGTACAGCGTTTTCAAGGGTGTGTTGGCACAAAACATTTTCGCGATGTACTATCATCTCTACTCACAAAAATCACACCAAACGAATCCTGGGCTTAAATGTGTTACGATGACATTTTATATGCATAACGAGGCTACATAACACTGTATTTAGTCCCCTCTTGCACTCCACAGGTATTTTACTTATCTTACTACTACTGTTCCAACCTGCGTATTATAGGTGATTGTCAAATTCCCGAGTAGTCTAAACTCTAAACACGAGTCTACGTTTACTCCATATAACACCCATAAATTAATACCTGGACGTGGAGACCAAAGAGGGCACTTTCTTCGTGCAGTGTTGCAACATTACGCATATTAAATGTCGTCGAACAACATTCGGCCACTAACATTTGCGTATCCAATTTATCCCAAGATTCGCATGGTGTGCATATTATGCGTTTGTTTCTGGACATCCTGTATTCGACCCGTACACTCACCTGTTGCTAGGCAGTAGCCTGCCCCCTTCATCCTTACTCGTCATGGGAACGACATCCCTCTATATTCCCCTATACTTATACTTTCATGCTATATTGTGTCTCTACATCCCCTCCACGTCCCACCCAACCTACCAGCTCTTATTAGCGAAACAACCCTCTCTCCCTTCTGTCGCGTCATGCCACTGAGATCTCTATCATCCCCACAGACTGACGGATCGATACGTCATCAGTCTCGACGCAAGATACTGGCGAGGCGCTGGCGAACCTGCTATCCGATTATAACGCGGTAAACTTTTAAACGCAACGATACCTTATGGGTGCGATCTATATCAGTTTTCAACGCCAATTTTTTTTTTTTTTTTTATATTTGTACCGGATATTTCTGTCTCGTTTTAGACATAAATTGTGACTTTCTTATGGAAGTTTCTGCATAATGACTCGTCAACGTCAAAATTTGCATTTTATGGTTGTGTGTACGCCACTCAACTGACATACCAAACTGAAAAAAAAAAAAATACAGTGAATAACGATGTTGTACGATAGGTCGTCTCCTATACAAAAACCAAAAATAAAAACTTTTTGCATTTTTTAAAAATTCGTGATTTTTTTTTTTAATTTTGATACAGAATTTCAGTATTTTGTTTTAAAACCAGTACAAATATAAAAATAAAAATATAACGTTGAAAACTGGTGTAGACCGCGCCCTTACCAAGAAGGGGGGGGGGGGGAGAAGCTTTTTAAACAGGCCTGTTGGATATATGTTCGTCTATAGATTGTTCGGGATTAAGTGAGCACTCAAGAAAGCCCCGCTAAATTTCCATTTTCAGCCAGTTCGTATCTTTCCGCGCGTAACGGCTATCAAATCGAAATATCTAACCTCTCTGGACACGTTACTTTATGTTTGCGTGTGATTGATAAAATGTGCAGTCGGTAGGAACCTGTTTAGTTTGAAATAAAGAAGTATGTTAATTATGTAACAAATATGTCGAATTTCAGTTTTTTTATTTCAGTATCGTTGCATTTAAACAGAGAAATACACAGAACTACATACGTCAATCCGCTGCCAAACATATAACGAATAAGGTAACAATAGTTAATGTTGAAATATATGCAGAAACGGCTGGTGATTTTTTCAGAGGTTAAATCTTTAGTGCTTACTTTATCCCGAACGACCTATACTTTTAATAATATTACGATTAAATTTTTGACATTCAGAGCCAGTCACGAAATGCATCAACACTTTATACATTTTTGAAAGTTAAGGTGTGCTGACATCTCGCCCGTAATTTCTGATGCGAGACTGAAATAAATGAATATTTATCTAATCACTAATTACAATCTATCAGATCACGAAAGTAGTGATGATAAACACATGTGACATTTAAATAACTGCTAAGGCATTATGTAATGCCTTACTTGTCTTTGATTTTAAATAATTAACATAAAACTGATGTTACGGCCAAATTTAATAAAATCCAAGATTTTCAATAACCACGGCGAGAACAAGCATAGGATTTTCCATGTTAAATTATTTTCTAAGTGACGCAGTTCGTGTTGAAGCTACATATACGTAATCGTTGACTTTTTTTATTCATCTCGGTGCCGCGCACATTACTAAATTATCTTTTAGTCAGTTTTCAATACCCTGAAAACTGTGAACGAAGAAGAAAACATTATTACGCACTGAAATCACTCTAAAGCGGATATTTACAATTTTCTCCCGCAATTATATTCGTCTAGCAATATTTTCCTTTTATCAGTGCAGGAAAAGGTTTTTTGTCAGGAAGCGATATGGCAAAACGTGACTGAGCTCTAAGGTAGGCAGCGCTCTTAAGAGTGTGTGGTAGATAAATAAACGCTGAAAATATCAATTGAATTCTACGCTTTTTTCGAAGCTAATATGGATAAAATACTCAATGACAATCCTAAATAACGGTGTTTGCCAAATTTATGAGTAAATATTTATCCAGAATTACTAACTCGTTACGCGTGATCTCTTGCGCCACAGTTAAAAACACGAGGTTCCGACGTCAGAGATTGTGCCTCAGAAATTCGTAACACTGGAAACTATTTATTTTAAAACGTTGGCTAAAACTATTGTCTAGGATTGCTGTTGTTTAATTTTCGCAAATTGGCTTCAACAAACCCACAGTTATAGATTAATGCTTTTAGCGTTGAATTATGTACCACGTCCTCTTAAGCATATGGTCATTTTCAAATTGTTCACATATCGGATCACTATTTATGTGAGATAAGCGCGGGCGAACGTCTAGGTAAACATGTATAGCTAAGACATTTTCTTTGCTTATTGTTAGAAGGGCACACAAAATTCGTGCGAATTTGTTTTCGTTTGTTAAATTAAATCATTTTTTAAATTATTTACTCTCTTAAAAAAATACAAATCATAAGCGCATGGACGAACGCTTCGCACATTCACTGTAAACATTAGGCTAAACTGCAGTCATTAGTTTCAGGCGTAAAACAACACGTGCAAAAGTTCATTTAAGGATTTCACTGATCTCAAGGTCATGAGTCTTTTATTTCTGCTGCTTTTAAGATAATTATTTTCTTAGCCCCTAAATGAGAGTATATATCGGAAAACGGACTCCTAAATTAAAAAAAAAAACTGTTTTTACTCAGTAGTTAAATTTTTTCTCGGCAGATAACTACATGTTTAAGCTAATTAACTAATTAATGAAGATTTCATTAGTTATATAATCAGCTAAATGTCGGTATTTTATCGATAGGAATAATGGCTCATATACTTATCGAAGTCTCTCCAACAGATATTATTAGATATTACAGTTTTTTTTTTAAATTACCTGACCTGCCAAGGTCGTAAATATATTTATAAACTCCAGCACTCCACGACTTTGAAAAATATTTATGGTAAGGTGACTTAAATATCAAACATGGCAAATCAGTTATGTCAACTAAAGTCCGAAAATGAGTTAAACATATTTTCGATATAAGGATGGTGAGATACGCACGAATATGTAGTCAGATTTAATCTAAAATTACATGCACCTTTTAAAACATCACGCGAATATTTATGTTCTTTTCAAAACCACTCAGTAAAAACTCGTACTTTTACCAGAAAAGTTGGTAAATTAATGCCACAACATCTATCAGTCTAGCCACTACAACAAGAATGTCGCAGGTCATTAAAGTTGTCTAAATTTACTAAGTACCTGAGGAGACCAGAGGGATACATTTTTATGAACAGACTGCTCGATATGAAATAAAGTTACGTTCCAAGACATGTCACATTTTACAAAATATCTTGTACTTTTACAAAAGATCTTTTTGGAAACTGGTTGCCAAAAAAATGTTGTGACACTTCAAACAATTGTTGTAAAATGGACAAGAATTTTGACGTAAATTTATAAAAATTCTTTACAAAAGACAAAAATGTTTGTAAATATTGTATGGATATATTTTTATATTTCCAAGAATTTCCTGTAAAAATTTACAATATTTTTGTAAACTTCCAAAAAATTATTGTAGACACTAGTTTCCAAAGAATTTATTTGCAAAAGTACAAACATTTTTTTTTATTGTGCAAACATGTCCACCCAACTGATATATGATAGTGCATTCATGCTAACTGTTGGAAGGCGTGGAGCTGCGAAATGTTGTCTCTGACAAGTTTTCTGCCTTTTAAATAATATATGTCCATAATGTTGTTTTGAAACTAGATATGACCAATTTATCCTTTAATTGCAAGCCGAATATGATAGTTAAATGTTTCGTATTAACCGCCATGGTTGGACAATTAAATGACGAACAGTAATAAACCTGCCATATTTATCTACGTAAGTATCCGAACATATCAGTTTTTTCCGCTGTCTTTAATATTGAAAGAGGCGGAGAAGTCTGATTTTGAAAGATTGCCCCTCACTTCTTTGTCTGCACGAAGCAGATGATTTCACGTACCTCATTAAAAGTTCTGCATCACGATAAGTGGACCAGACACAGTAGCAAACTGCCAATCATTACCAACGTGGCGAGCTAAAATAAAAAAAAACACACGTCTGCGTAGAGTTCTCGGAATAAATTAAGTAGTGTCGCAGAAATCAATATGTAGTTTGATACAGGATGTTCACGGTAATGTGAGAGCACTTTTCAAGGCCTGGTTATTAATTTCCTTCCATCCAATTAGTAACCTTACATATCATGTTAAAGGAAGCCATTAGTTATGACGTCACACGAATTCACTGGTTCCAAACAAACGTTTGTTTTGAAAGTTTAGCATTGAAATATAAATGCAGGTATTAGTTACCAGTTGACTTAATTCATTCTTCTTGAATCTGTCCATATTTGAGTTTCAAATAAATTGTACTATTCAAACGAGAACAATATGCATGTTTACCTTTAGGTTAAGTAACCTCGTCACTACTTACACATAAATAACTCCGAGTATGCTGCAATTTTATCTGTTAGGTAAAATCATAACTTCTATGATTTTACTTATTTCGAAAAACAATCGAATCTTCCCAATTTTTCTTAGGAATGTAAAACTAGATCATTGGTTAACATGAGCCGAGAATATATCTGTTTCGAACCAGCATCGTCGCGTGACGTCACACTAATCGTATCCATACAAACACAGCACAGAGAGAGAGAGAGAGAGCGAGAGAGAGAGAGAAACAAACAATGAGTACAGATTTCACCGAACTAAAAAGTCTAAGTCTGGAGCTGTAACTATGTGTGTGTGTGTTTATATATATATATAAAACTACTCTGGGCAAGACAGTCTACAAAAGTGCTATATTTACTGTGAACAGCCTATAGGTGGTTTATGGTCAGTAGGAATCTTAATATCGTCAGAAATGGAAGTATGTAAAGTATATGAAACTCTAAACAAAATTATTTTATTTTATTTCGTGTTTGTTGTATTTAAATGAGAACACGCAGAAAACTACGTTCGATAACTTTTTTACAACCGTACTGTTGTAAACGTTTACGGACGCAGATTTTTTTCAAAAGCACTTCTGAGGAGGACGGAATGTCATTATTGTTAAAACACAAACCCACTGCTTATAAGCCCTCCAACATGGCTATACCAGCCGCTCGGTAACTTTATACTTTCTTGAAGCCCTGCTTCTATCTTGGAACTGTTTTCACACCAACTATGTATCCTTACGCCAAACGTCAACAACAACATTGCCAGACTGACGGCTGCACTGCAAGCCGACGTACATTGTTCATCCACCGCCACTAACTACGTCACCTATTGTAATGTATGCTACATGTAAATATACAATTTATTTCATTTCCTGGAAATGAACACATTATGTACATATTCTATTAAACTATTTTCAATATTTTAGCCGTTGTTCGTAATATACAGAAGAACTATTTCTACATCAATGCCAATCCAACCATCCTCCAACTATCGTATAACAGACGTGTTTAACTCGCTTTTAAATTAATTATTACGAACAATTTTCTTACTCAAGGACGCGTAAAAATAAAAAAATAAAAATTTATTTATTTATCTCACTCTATTGCTTTTTCATATGCTTAAATATCTGTATGATAATAATGGAAGTGTTCCTAGTATTTTTTTTTTTTTTTTTTTAACAGTTCGTTTCTAAAAGATTCTACTTACCTTACGGCGGGTATAAAAACGGCCTTTTCAGACTGCCGTACTTCAAACTGTACTAACCATATGGATACGAAACTCAGATATAAACGTTCACTGGACTTTGCTACAGACTTTCCACCAATAAAATAATATGGTCACCGCTTAGCGTCCCATAGTAAAAACGGATTGGCGGGAAGCTTGCACGCTAGTTCAACACTTTGCTTGTTGTGCGCTGAGGTATTTGATGCGCGCTTCAAGGTCGTCATTATATATCCGTCGTTGCTAAGCATCTAAGGGCCTATACACATTTGAAAACTTTAGCATTTGAGTTCACGATAACTTTCAATACATGGCTTCTTATGGAGTCGTACACGATGGCGTCGCCAAAGCTATAATCAAGCAGCATTGACTTTACGTTTCCGATCAACACAAAACCTTAAGTCAAAGTCAAGATGGCCGATCGCAAATAACCAGCTGACTGTGTTTTTGCAACGAAAAATATTTATTTTTGCGTATCTTTTTGATCTCCAGTATTGGAATTTAGTGAAAAAGTAACAGGTTTATCATAAATGTACTCGAAAAACCTGGTAAATAGCGTTGGAGAAGTATTTGTAAATTAACTTTAGGTTTCGTCAATGTATGGCGTTGCTTTTGTTCTGAAAAATATTATAATAAATGTATTATATATTAGTAATTGAGTTTATTTTTGGAATGTTTACACGACATGTTTTTATGGCAAACATAAAATTATTTATTTCATAACAGTTCCGTTTCAAAAACAGATTTTTCAATAGTTTTTCACCTGTCGTTACTTTAATTTTACGTCTGTATTGTGTATCGTCGAAACGTATAAAGTAACGGAAACGTAAAGTCAGTTGTTAAAGTGTTCATTGTGTATATGCCTTAACGCACAGGTAGGCACCTCCCTTAACTACATGGGACGGGAGGGGGCGAACACGCCCCCCCCCCCCAAATAATACGTCCTGAACCACACATGATATATAGTTTCACTATGAAATTTTTGTCTACTGCAATTCGTAAGACAAAAATTCACTCTTGGAAATTTATTTTTAAATGGTATTTTTGCACAATATTAGAAACGACGAGGAGTTAAATTTCAATTATATACACAATGTTTTGTGTTATTGAGATCTTCAACGCATCAAGAAGCCGCTCTTTATAACTCTCCCCTTCATGAAAATAGCACCCTACAATTGAGTAGAACTTCTGTGCCAAACATTTCATGTTAATTTTCTGAAAAATACATACCAAGAAACATAAAAGGTCATCTTTTTTTAAATCATTAGAATTCACCGATTACAAGAAATAAATCTTAAATATAATCAGATTCTGCAGTAGCATTGTTAGCACACGAATTTATGTGACAAAGAAATCCGCACATGAAACATACCAATGATGGTGTGTGATAGGCATGCCAGTGTATGGAGCTGCTTAAAAATAAGTTTGTTGAGTTTTTTTAATAAGTGACGTGTTTTTAAAGAAATGTAGCAAAGGATGTGTTTTTTGGTGCAAAATGCATTTACAAGCGTGCTGTGTGCAATTATATTGCGGGTGTAGCAGTTATTGCCTACATGCCAGGTATTGTATTATTGGCACAGACACACTAGAATGCATTTTATAGCAAATTGTACATTCTAGCGACTTGTAAAACTCAGACCTTTTTATGTTACTGAGGATGTACTGCTCAGAAAAGCAACAATAAATGTTCACAAAACCTAACGTCACAAAAGTTCTAGTCATTAGTCACTCCTGTTATTTTCATTAAGGGAGTTTTAAAGATCACTTTCTCTGAATTTGGTCGAAGGTCTCTGTTACACTTATCATTGTGCACAGAATTGATAGTTAACACCACGTTGTTTCCAAAAATTTGCCAAAATACAATTTTAAAATTTATTTTTCAAGGGTAAATGTCTTCCTTACAAATTGCGTTATAGGCAAACATTTCATAGTGTAACTAGCCTGCCTATACCTTATTTTTGATAAAGAATCATCTCCGAAAGTTTTTAACATAAGCTAAATAACAGCCTCTATATTGAGTTTCGTAGTAGTATGAAACATACTAATTCTGTGATTACTGATATATTTTTATTTGTCAATAACCTCGTTAACAAGCCTGTGCTGTAGCGACTATAGATAAAACCAATTTGCTGCACATATTGGCGTATATAGTCCATTCGTGATAAAATTAACACTTTTGAATAAAACTTTGTGTAACGTTTCACACACGAATGCTCGATTATTTGCTTCCAGTGAAGTTAGTGGGAATTCGGTTAGTAATTGTGTGTTGTAATATCATATTAAGTGTACAGTGACGAAATTAGCGGCACTTTTCCGAGAATAGACTATATTATTCGAAAAAAAAAATTACGCCCAAAAAACATTTTTTTCTTTATTTGTGTGTGTTATTATTGTTATTATTAAAGACATGTAGATGCATAGCTTAATAATATTTTTTAAATTACGTGTAGGCTATATTTTATGTCGAACATTGAAGATTTTTTAAATAATTAAAAAGTGTAAATTGTGCATTTTTTCAGTTTAAATGTCTACAAGAAAATATTTCTACAGCTTTGTATGGTTTCCTCCATTACGTCATTCTTTCATTGCGGACAGTTTCTGTACCATGCCAACGCCAAATGTAGTAAAGATTGACAAACTTTAAAGATTTCTTTATAAATGTTTATCTGCTCAAATTCGGTGAACTTTTTCTCAGGTTTTTAGCAGGTTTCAAAAAATATATATTTTAAAAATAAAGTAGGGTGATCAGGCAAGATACTACAATGACAGTGAATACAAGTTTTTTTTTATTAATTTTTTATGTTGTGTCGAGCCTTCAGACTGCAACTGCAACTTGTAAGTTTAACATTCAGGTTTCTCGTGGTATTTGAATTAATTATTTTGTGGTGTGCATAGGGCTCCAACATGTACCTATGTAAACTTTTTTTTGGTAAATCTGTTCACTTGAAAAATTTTCTGAAAGAGAAAATCTTTATTTCAACCAGCTATATAATTAGCATATTTTAGGAATGAGAAATGCTTAAATAACCCCATTTTGCATCTTGGAACCCCAAAATTTCCCGGGGGAGCTTTCCCGGTCCCCCCCCCAGGCGCTTTCTTTTGGGGTGGGTATTCCGCTATTAAATAAATTTCAGTTCCCCCTCCCCAGATATATGAGTTTGCGACGCCTATGCTTAAGACAATGATCCATCATTGCTACTGCTTTCATGATAATTCTATTTTTATTCCTAAACGAGAGCAGATATCTAAAAACTGTTACACAGTTTTGTTGAAAGCAGTGTATACTGTGTTGATTAATTTTGTCAAAACAAAATGCATAATTGTTTCAGCTAATCATTCAAATTAATGAAATTCTCGTTAATGAGCTAATTAGCCAAGTCTATGTAATATTATGTCTAGAAAAATTACACTATAGAGTAAAAACTTTTTTAAATAAAACTGTACAACAGTTTTTCGATATCTACTCTCATTTAGGAACAAAAAATAACTATGTAAAAGAAGTAGGAATGATGGATCATAGTCGTTTAAATTGGAACCAGTGACACGGAAATAGGAACGGGAAGAGAATCGACTATTGTCCGTGTTTTAAGAGACAGCCCCAATATGTGCCTGGAATGATCTCGTGAAACCACGGAGAGAACAGGAAACTGAATGTCAGCTACCAGGAATCGAACTCTGGACCTCCCGAATGCGAGTTGCGTGTCTTGTCACTACACCATACCTCTTCTGGGCCGAAATAAATAAATAAATGTATGTAATTATAAATCAGGTAAAAGTTTTCGTGTGTTTGATATTTTCCGATTTCGTCTCTTGAAACAAATGACTCGCTGATCGAAGAGGAAATTATTTATTACTTGAATTTCCTCCCCTCTGGTAAAGGGGTTGGACGGCGTCACTCGTGTCTTTCATGAAACTGCGGATATTTACGCGATATCGCCGCTTGGAAGCGTATCCGCGTTTTACCTGCCTTTCATTGCCTCTCCCTACATATTTCCCTAGAATTTTCCCCACGGATACTTCCGGCCTTTACATTCGATGCTTCAATCATGCCGGCCGGACAAAATAAGCACATTTCCTTCGCGGGAGTTATCGGGAAATTGCTGGCGCACAGCGAACAGGAACTACTAACCGGACAATTATTATCTGCGTAGGAACCGGGGGCGGGGGCCATGATCTGTCATTTATTTCAAATAAGTGCAAATAACTCGAATATTTTTTTAACCAAATGCTTTGAAAAAAAAATTGAGACTGTATAGTCGTACGATACACAATTTTGCCACAGCGTTTTTTTATTTAATTAATGTACCGTTTGCTACCAAAAAAAATTACTTAGCTTCATTTTGGCTTATTTTGAAAACAAAATATGTAATTTTTCAGGGGCAAATATCTAAAATCCGTTTGGTGTATTGCAACAGAAAAATTCAGATACAAACTATGATATAGAAGTGTTAAAACTGTAAGAATGAATTTTTTATATATGTATTAATTTGCGTTAAAAAAATATTTTCGAAACCACTGCAAAACTAAAGAGCGAGGCCTTAACCCGGTCAGTGACCACGTCCAACATCCTGCGCTTATGAAAATTCACTCGCTGGAGTAGGGTAAGTTAGCTGTGCAACGTGACAAGTTTTTGTCGGTTACCAGGGTTTGATAACCCCTGCAATGCTACTCCAGGTTTCAAAATTACGGGAATAAAAAAATACTAAATATTGTGTACATGGCAAAAATTTTGTTAAATGCTACACCCACAATGAATTGTTTACGTGTATTACGTTTATATTCAAGTATAATAATATTTTTGGTAGTTGACCGAGAGGCCATCAGTTGAAATTTCGAACACGGGTAAATGTCACTCGGGCTAAATTTTGAACGCCTTTAACTTGAAATTTTGGCTGACCTACACTACCCTCGTGAATTTTCATAAGCTCCTACCGTGGACGTGTTGCACGAGAAGTAAAATTATCGCCAGTAATGACAGTTCCCGATGTTTCCAATGCCTTCTCGGAGATGCACCATATCTATGGAAAAACTTATTCGCACCATACTTGTGACTGCTTGGGATTATTGAACCGAGTGAGGTGGCGCGTTGGACTCACATTCAGGATAAATCGGGTTCGATATTCTGGTTCGGCCGTCTGTTCGTGGTTTCCCGAAATCGTTCCAGGCGAATGCTTGACTGGTTACTTAAGACCATGGTCTTTCATTTATTTCAAACAATTGTAAATAACTCAAATATTTTTTAACCAAATCCTTTGAACAAATTCGAAACTGTGTACAGTCATGGTACACAATTTTTCCAGAGCGTTTTTTCAAATAATGTATCGTTTGCTAGCAAATTATTTTGCTTCATTTTGGCATATTTTGACAAATATACGTAATATTTCAAGGGAAAAAAATCTAAAAATCCATTTGGTGTATTGCAACAGAAAAATGCATGTACAAACGATGATTTATAAGTGTTAAAATTGCCAGCATGAATTTTTGAAATATGTGTTAATTTGCGTGAAAATTTTGTTTCCGAAACCACCGCAAAACTAAAGAGCGAGGCCTTACGTGTTAGAAGATGCAAGTTTTTTTTTTTTTTTTTTTTTTTTTTTTAGGCACGGAAACGGGAAGGATGACAAATCGAATATAGCACGTCTGACAAACACCTCATCGCCTCTAGGCGCGAAGGACTAAACTAGCGCGCAGTGTTTTCGTAGAAACAGTTTTTCAGTGGGACTTCAAGCGATCACCTATTATTTTATTTGTGGAAAGTCTGTGGTAAAGTCAGGGCAGGTTTCTATGATTTTATTTTACGATAACGGTTGATATTTTCTCAGCTACAGCAATGTAAAAAAGTAATTTTTAGCACTTTTGAGGAGCTTGGAAATCATGTTCTTTTAATAAGTAGACGGCGTTTTTAAAACCATAGGGACAGAGTTTGAAGTGTGTCTTCATTTCATAGATAAACGGATTGGAAACGTTTCTAACAGTAATTGGATTTAGTTTCTTGAACATACTCCATTGCAAATGAATGTCTGTCAAAGAAGACTAAACAAATAATAGAAAACCATAAATAAGCAGAGTACGCTTTAGTCAGCAAGATACATACACAACATGAAATTCCAAAATTGAATCGGGTCAAATAAAAACAAGGTACAAACCGATAATAAATGAAATAATAACGAATAAAAATGAAAAAAAAAAAAAACCCAAGTAACATGCAACACAACGATCATAC
>PNEQ01029956.1:0-42306 GCA_003012365.1 Medauroidea extradentata | reverse complement strand
TCTCATCATTTGTGTCGTTTGTTGTTTTTTCTGTTTGTGTCCGACATATTTGTGTTTTGTTTAGTCTCATCGTTGTTTTGTTGTATTTCTGTTTGTGTTTTTGTCTCGTCTCATCGTTGTGTCGCTTGTCAACTTAGCTATTTTTATATTCTTGTTATTTCTTTTATTTTCTGTTTGTTCATTGTTTTTATCTGACCAGATTCCAGTTTTGGAATTTCATGTTGTGTATGTATCCTGATGACTAAAGCATACTCTGCATATTTATGTTTTCTTGTATTATTTTTAATTTTCTTTTAACAGTCATTTATTTCGCAATGGAGTATGTCCAAGTAAATAAATCCAGTCATGCACTCCCATAGCACAATTCTTTCAAAGATCATATCGAGCATGATATTTTCAATAGTTTAAATCTTATAAATAAACAACTTAAAGTTATTTGTCTGTGGATCTGTTTCTTTGACAAAATGCTTTTTTTACCACATGGACTTTCGTCACACGATTTCCACTTGTCTGTAGATTATTGAGGATAATGGATTGGTAATCGGAAGACTCACCTACTACCACTATCTTCCAGGTTAGAATATTCGCGGTGTTGCTTCTGATACTATAAGTGGGAAACATATCGGAC
The DNA here is from genome assembly GCA_003012365.1 of Medauroidea extradentata. Classification (NCBI taxonomy): domain Eukaryota; kingdom Metazoa; phylum Arthropoda; class Insecta; order Phasmatodea; family Phasmatidae; genus Medauroidea; species Medauroidea extradentata. The sequence continues at coordinate 41,678 of PNEQ01029956.1, read as the reverse complement.
GTTGCCACTGGCCAGTGGAGACCTCCCACTTTCTCTGTACTTACATTATGCCGATATAACACACAGTCTCCTCATACTGAACCCTTTGTTTACGTTGGCTGAGTTTTGGACACGTATCACGAGTATAGGTTCCATACGCTTCCTTCCATTGTCCATTATTACCCTGTCGAGGCGTAACAATTATTTATTTTCAATTTTATTTCTACCTTTGGCATTGGGATCATATGAGCAGAAAATTACATTCATAGTTTCGATTCTTGTACAAGTGTCTCTCATAACGCTTTTGCAGTGTGTCTGACAAAGAAAACGAAAATAAATTCTGTACCGGAATTAATGTTTACTATTGGAACACATATTTCAAAAATACGATTTATTTAATGTACTGTGGTTAAGCAACCGTCGATTTTTCCTGCAATTATCTCATACCAGAACAGACATTTGTCTTCATACTGTTACACGAAAAGTGTGAACATTTTTAAAGTGAAAATTAACAATACCTCAAATATAACGTATCTTTACACAATCAGTAACGTGTGGCAATGAACAAGCCAACATCATACATTTAAACTAAGCATGCAACTAAAGATTCATTACAAGACAGGCGCTAGTGCCATGTACCTATCCGAATCAACAAGAAACCAGCAACCTGATTACTTCTACCCATTCATGGATCATTGAGATTTTCTGTTAAATAGTATGCGGATTACTTTCTGTTTGAAACAATTATCAACTACTTGCTTATTTCTCTGGATACTCCCGCATCAAGGTAGAAAGAAATGATGTGATGTGTAAGATTTACACGATTACGACATAGGCCTTATACCGATCTACAGATATAAGGACAGTTAAAACATTTAGGAAATTTTAAGGAAAATGATAGATGTACTCAGCTATACGTATGGACAAAAATTATATACGAAACACATAGTGCAAACTGTTTTATTTATTTATTTTTCCTTAACTCGTATGTGGATAAGAAAACATACAATAATACATTTGACCATATCATTAAATCAGTTGACGGGAAAAATGTCAAAACTGTTTATTTAAGAGTACTGCAATATCTTACCGTGCAGACAAATGCTTCACAATGCAGACAAGTCTCTTCGTCATGCAGACAAATATCTTCGCCATGCACACAAGTCTCTTCACCATTCAGGTAATTCTCTTCACCATGCAGACAAGTCTCTTCGCCATGCTGACAAGTCTCTTCGCCATGCAGACAAATCTCTTCGCCATGCAGACAAGTCTCTTCGTCATGCAGACAAGTCTCTTCACCATGCAGACAAGTCTCTTCGTCATGCAGACAAATATCTTCGCCATGCACACAAGTATCTTCACCATTCAGATAAGTCTCTTCGTCATGCAGACAAATCTCTTCACCATGCAGACAAGTTTCTTCGTCATGCAGACAAATCTCTTCGCCATGCAGACAAATCTCTTCACACTCTAAATCTGAATTAGTGAATATTCACAGATTCACGCCGATAGATAAAGCAGTTTCAACAAATTGAATAAGTGAGAAACCACTGTGAAATCTGTGACTATTCACTGGTTCCGATAAAGAGTGCCAACATTCCACAAGTTAAATAGTGAATGTCCACAGATTTTCAGTAATTTTTCACTGATTCAATGAGTGAAAACTGTTCTTTGAAAACAACAGGAAAAAGCAGTGAGTAATCACTGATTCATTTGTGAGATGTTGGCACTCTTAAAGGAAAACAGTGAATATTCACTAATTAAAAAGTGACTATTTTCACTGGTTCAAATTGTTGAAACTGCTCCATCTATCAGCATGAATACGTGAATATTCACTAATTCAGATTTAGAGTGCACCATGCAGACAAGTCTCTTCGTCATGCAGACAAGTCTCTTCACCATGCACACAAGTCTCTTTACCACACAGACAAGTCCCTTCACCATGCAGACAAGTCTCTTAAACGATCGCTGGTACTGCATATTCAGTTCCGATGTATATTCGAGCGCCTCTTTCATTTCTAGCGAAGATTGTTTAGTTTGTCGTGTTTTCACCTTCATTTTTAGTTGATTAAAATGAGCCAAGAATATGCAGAGAACACAAGAGTTCATCACTGGCATAAAAACACACCAGGATGTATGCTGTGAGACATTTGTCTCACCGTGATAACACTCACAGTGAAATAATTTTTGAAGAAAAATTTATTTACCGACTCAAGATATCAGACTGATATATGAGCCAAAATCACCATTTTGTGATAGTCTTTTTAAATGTGTACATTTTATCGTAAAAATAAAGATAAACAAAGGTCGTAATAATGAGCTTGTCTGGCAATGTAACACATGTGTGTTTTATTCGTTTAAGTTACCCCCATAAAATAATTTACGTGGAAAATGAAATTTGTCAACGAGACAGTCTTGTTGTTCTACGCGCTATTATTGAATAAAGCTTTTTCGAATTAATGAAATGAATATGGCCTTTTTATAGTTAATTCTAATTATGTCCTACATAACTTAATCCACTGTCTGCATTTGATGTGATGGATGACACAAAATTATATCACCAACAATCTTACAAACATGATTAATTTAAAAGTTTGTGGAATCTAATATTAACCATGGTATAGGTTGCCAAAATCAAAACTCAAGTATCTCATGTATGTTAAATAAAAATGTAATGTTTATTGTCATATTATAAAACAAAAAGTAACTTTTCTCCAATTTCTGGGCGAAAGTTAAAATTTATATTATTATAACTAAGCATTTACGATACAAACTAGAAACGATATTCAGTTAAATTTAATGACGGCGCAACATCATATAGCAATTAAAACACTACTGAGTAAAAGTACTGGTACATTTTAGGCACGTTCAGTGTTAACTCGTTGAAAGTGGCGCACATCTTTGATACTCTTGGACTGAACTGTCTGGTCTCTGATAGTAACAAGTGACACCTCTCAGACTGTAGACTCACGAGACGTCTTCTGTGAAAACATCCAAGCTCTGCCTTGTAGACCTGATAAAACAGAACATCAAACGCTACGTACAGATCTTGTTACTACTGAACGAAAGTGCAACATGTCACATATGCGTGTTTAACACGGGATCATTGCACTGATTACTGACGGCAAAACATAACATTAATATATAACATACGATTAATGTACTGACTACTGACAGGAAACAGTGCAGTGTTACCTACCTAGTTATTGTAAAAGTTTCACCTAATGCCTTTTCGTATGATCTTTGAAATGTATTTCGATCACATAGACATTTATTTTAATAGTGTATTATAACCAAATGTTCTGCATGCGTACCCTTATGTCTGCTGTTTAGGTGTACTTTCGAAGTAGAAAACTTTATATTTTGCCGACATGAACATGGAATAACATGCTAATTTACACTACAATGTTTCAACGTTATTGATAGCATTTATTTCCTTTTTATTTAAGGATACCTCCTATTATTTTAACATCCATCACTGTCACCTACTCTCTCATTCGAAAAACCAATGAAAGTTACCTTCGATCTTTAACTGCTGAGTGTCTTTCTCCGTGTTCTATACAGCTATCCCCCTTACCCTTGCAGATATCATTGTTTTCACTGGTGTTTTTTTTAGTGAAAAAAATGAAATGTAGCTATTATATTCCTGTAATTTCTGGCTATACTTTTTCTGTCTACAGGCAAATGCCTGTTTGTTTTGCTTCCTTCTTCGTGCCCATACTATTCTTGTCTCATCTTATTCCAAAACATTGGCAAAGTCAATGCTAATTTCGTACGGTCAGTACTGCCGAGCATTAAATTCAATTGCGACTTTTTCGTAGTAAATGGTGGAGCAGTAGTTCTGTACCCTAAGAGAAACCGATGCAACGTTAATTGTAACGAGACTTATTCAGACAGAAACATTTAAAATTTAGCCCTCAAATTTTTTACCATATTCCCTGGATAACCATTCGCTTCTGGATGGTATTCCATCAAACTTGCATAAATCTACAAATTATTTCGAGGTAAATTGTGATCCTTGCCCGTGACTACATTCTTTGGCTGACCAAAAGTAGCATACCTCTTAAGGCACGCAAACATTTTTAGTCTAAATTTACTAAATGTAATTTTTGAACTTAAAACTATTATTCACCACTACTGTCCATGAACTCATTAAATATAATACACAATAAATACCCAGAAAGATCAACTTGGTCGGCCATATACAAATAATTAGTGCAATATTTTATTCTATAAAATGTTATTAATTTATTAGTATTTTTAGTTGCACATGCAGCGCACACGTCTGTTACTTCCTTCTCTGTGTGTGAATGTCTTGCCCTCAGATATGTCACCATCTAAAATAGTACAATTGCCGTTTCGTTATACTTCTCTTGTAATTTTGTCTCTTTAACTACCCTGTGTCCACACATAATATATCCTTGCTAAATTTTCAGTTTATTTCATTTGTTAGAGTATGATTTAAGGCTTTAGACGATTTCAACTGGCCATCCTTTACTAGTACAACAAATACTTTCCTAAGACTTGCAGCTTTCTGAGTCTCTCTACGTGAATTAGAGATATCCCTCTCCCGCTCGAAACTGCTGGCCCCAATTTGTGTACATTATGCAATAATACAAAACTTGGCACATCAAGAAAAAGTAAAATTACTCGGAATATTTAATATCACGTGGCAATCAGGAAGCTTCCCTTCCCTATGGAGTTTCGCAAACCTTATTCCAGATTTAAAGCCTGGGAAGGATAAGGGAGATGTTTCTAGCTACTAACTGATTTCGCTGACTAGCTGTCTCTGCAAAACAATGGAGTGGATGATAAATGCCCGTATCATGTATTACCTCAAGTTTTGGGGACTTCTAACATCTCTCCAGTGTGGCTTTCGCCGATACTGTTCAGCGGCAGACCATCTAGTTTGGTTAAAAGCAGATACATCAAATTCGTTTTTACAGCGACAACACCTCCTTGCTGTATTTTTTTGTATTAGAGAAGGCCTATGACACCACATGGCGTCATTGTGTCCTAAAACAATTAAATTCATGGGGTTTTCATGCGGACATCTCCCTACATTTATCAATAATTTCATGTACCATAGAGATTTTTGTGTTTGAAATTGAATGTTACATTCTAAAGAGTTCATTAGGGAAAATGGGGTGTCCCAAGGTAGCACTATGAATGTTACCCTGATCGCTACATCTATATACAGTATTGTGTCTGTTGTCCGGCTGACTGTGCATTGTGCACTTTATGTGGACGACTTCATGATATACTGCCGTTCATCGACCCTGTGTACTGCAGAGCATCAGATTCAGATGGCTGTCCACCTCCTTGCCGAGTGAGCAGATGGTTGTGGTCCACTTCTCCACTTATCTGCAGCGAAAATGCAGGTTGTGAACTTTTGCCTATAACGTCGGGCATTACCCTCCACCCGACATATTTTTGTACGGAAATTTGTTGCCTGTGGCAGATAATACTAAGTTCTGCGGCCTAATTTCAAGATTCCGTGACGACATCATGTGAAATATATGAAAATATGATGTTTGTGTAACATAGCTCTTTTGAAAATGCTCAGTGGACGTAAATGGGGGCAGACATAAAGACTCTTCTCCGCCTTTACAGAGCTCTTGCCTATAATAAGATGGATTTTACAGTCCTGTTTATTGATCAGCATGACCATCTGCGCTGAAAAAGCTTAACTATGTTCACTATGCTGGTATCCGTATTGCGACTGATTCATTCCGCACAAGCCCAGTCATGAGCCCCTGTTCGGAGGTTGGTGAACTACCTCTGCAATATAAGTGTTATAAACTTAAGTTGTTTTATGGGTTACGTGTGCTGTAAGACATTTTACATCTACTGCATAAGGACTTTCACCACCCTTCTTTCATACAGCTGTACGACGCTAGACCTACTGCCACCAAACATGTGTGTTTCGGATTTGCACACTCCCGGGTACAATATAACGTGACCAAGGACGTGCTTCATATTTTACGCCTTGACGCACCGGATGTTGGTATGGCTTGAACTGGCTGAGTTCGCGAAGCCTACGACGCCTGTTTACGTTTATAACAGCGGCTTCCAGGAACTAGTTTTGACTGATTTTAGAGATAATATGTTTGTACACTAATTTTTGTACATCCGGTGGCTCTACTGGGTGTGCATTCGTTGCTGGTTCAGAGAGGTATCTGTTTGGGATTATTCAGTCATTTAGCATTTTAACTGCAGTGGTGTGTGTAGTTTTTAAAGCTTTGTGTTATATAAGTAGGGGGTTAACATGTAAATGTCTGGTGTGCTCCGATTAGTAAAGCGCCCTAAAAGCCTTAAAAACCGGACACTCTTCTCACCCATTACTTTCTACCAGAGGGAAGCTGAGGTTGGCTGAACAGGTTGTTGTACAGGTCGTCTTTCTGTGAACGCCTGATCACGCGAGCATCGCTGGAACGAGTCAGCAGACGCAGCAGCAAAAGAAGCATACAGCCTTCCGCCGTATGGCCTTCGTGTCCCAAAGTGTGATGCGCTGCATACAGCACTATTTTGGGTTTGGAATTCTTGGCAGAGGTAATGGCATTTGCTTCCTCTGACCAACCAACTGTGCCACCTTCGCTGTCCAGGCTCAAACCACCCTCCTGATTGAAACCGTTAAACTTCAATAAAAAAAAACAACAGCATGAGGTGCACAGGAAGAAGTGAACCCAGTTTCACTACAAGTGTAGCCCTTTTAAAAGTTAAAAGACAAAGCCGAGCCCTCAAAGTCACCTTACCCAGTCTTAATTGATCGGACGGTACCATCAAACTTACCTTACAAACATTATATATATATATATATATATATATATATATATATATATATATATATATATATATATACACACACACACAGACACACATATTATGGGTAACCAGTTATTTGAAATTAAGACAGAAGTAACTCCAGATAAGTGAGATTGGGAATGAAAAAAAAAATTTAGCAATTTTTAGTTGCTATCAGAATTTTAAAAAAATGGTGCAAAACTCCATATTTATTTGGAGCACCATACAACAAACACCTCCATGAGTTTTATTTGTAAGTTATGAGTACAAACGTTTCACAATGCAATTTTGATGTTTTTACTTACTTAACTTCACCTTAAATTAGTTAATAGGGAGCACTCAAAACAATTACTTAAAAACTAAATTACATGTTTTAGTGTCACATCAACAATATTGACAATCCATTTTTAAACACAATTTTAATTATTTATTATCACTATTATACTTTTCTTTTTTGGATCACCGTGATTTTTTTATGGTTTTCAAATTTCGAAAGACGAATGTAGGAAAATCAAAAGGTTCTAAATGACTTCACACTCCCGAGGACAAAATCATGCTGCATGCAAAAGAAAATAGGATGGCTTTCCTGTAAATTATAGAGATAAACATCCGGTCAAGATGACATCTAGGCTGGCGATTCTTATCCGCCAAACATGTTACTGCCTCTCACATCACATCACAGGAGCAGAGCACCAACAGAAAGCATGGTCACATTCGGGAGGGTTAACCGCACTAAAATGAGAAATTAACCCAACGGAGAAAAAATAATATGGAGTACTCATTTGCTTCGTTAACTTCCTTTACTTTTCCTTCCAATTGAAGGTTTAAGGATTATCTTATTATAACCAATATGTGGGCGTTGATTACACATATGTCGAGCGCCACACAATACCACTAACTCATGTAATCTCGAGAAGGAGCGTCTTCTGATGAGTCGAAGTCCATGGTTAATAGGTGGGACACGCCGCAAATATCTGCTGGTTGTTCATTGCTATTTACATAGTCCCTACCGTACAATAACATATTTGGTTGATACATGCTTATAAGCTTGCTTGATGCATTTTAAAAATACGAATATAGTAATTAAATTCATAATATTTAAAACAACACCACAATATGAAATAAATAGTGATAAATATGTGCCACAGTGGACTTCGACCATAAAAAATCAATGTGTTTGTAGAATTTTGTCTCCCCACATTTTACTCTCTTAATTAACATCTCTCTCTCTCTCTCTCTCTCTCTCTCTCTCTCTCTCTCTCTCACTATTTCTCTGAAATATGTGTTATATTTAGGGACTAGAAAATTTCGCGATTTCAATGACCTGTAGGCTAGAATCCACTATCCTATGCATACTCAAGCCCCGATAATTTGTTCACTAGCTGCTACTCTGTGGAACAACAGACAATGAACGATTAGATGGGACTTGAGTATGCATAGTACAATGGATTCTAGCCTGCAGGTCATTGACTTTGCGAAATGTTCTAGTCCCTAGTTATAATTATTGACACACAGATTTGTATTCAACTTTATACAATACTCTCTCAATAACATGGCGGTCATTGGAGCACACAGACTCAATTACCACCTTCTGTTCTGACTGGAAGACCTTAACACTTCCTCTGCATGCCAGCACATTTCAGCATGGATTTATAGTCGCAATATTCTACCTTGCCCGAACTGCTTGCGTGTGAAACTGGAATACACAGCCAGAAGTAAAACCAGTGCCGGTAGAACGGATGGCCACGTCTATTCTATAGATTGCAGGACAAGGGTCTGAAGAATCCCAGCATTTTTACTACAGAATTTCGTTATCATTCGAGCATGAAGAACAGGTACCACACATAACTTCCGTCGTTAGAATGCCAAGTCGGGGTAACTCTACTTCTTAGCTTTGGACTATGTCCGTTGTGTGTTTCAGCAGTGGCTCGAGGGTAATTAATCTCCATGGCCTTGGTAACACCAAATCTGAACAATCATGTGAGATACGGCCCCACACATTATATGTGTGTACGTATGTGTCTACATACACACACTATATATATGTATAGGTACATATATATACCTATATATATATATATATATATATATATATATATATATATATATATATATATATATATATATATATATATATATATATATATATATATATATATATATATATATATATATATATATATATACACTTTTTTAATCCGACCTCATGAGTCACAGTTCTGACAACGTAGCTGCTCCCACATTGTCCTACGTGTCGGACTATACAAATAACTTGCTCTGTTCCAAAATTGTCTGATCCATCTTATCTATTCTCATAACAACGCCAGTCGTGTCTTGCAAGTCGTGTGCGGACAAACTGAAAGCTAAGCTGCCCACTTATATTTTTTGATGTCAATCTTACAAGAAAATTCGTTCAGAAAATCTAAACCTAACAAGGCATTAGCTTTTTTAATTACTGAATACGATGCAATAAATTTATACTTACACATCTCTTCTTCCATGAAAATATTTATATCAGCGCCCAAGAAACTCATGCTTACCGGAGGTGTATATCTGTAGCCACATACCATTATCTAGAGTCCGTATTTCGAGCTCCTCGTAAAACAATTCTTTGTTATCTTTGTCATTGCTGCTCCTGTATCAATGAGTAATCTAAATGGTTCTGAATTTACGCATACATAAACTATTATTTCCTGCTGAAGATAAACAGTGTTTATAGGAATTCGCTTAATATTTTTATTTTTATTTCTTAGTTACACGCCTCCTCACTGGGGCACGTAACCATTTAAATTACCTTTCCATAAAAAACTAATATTATCTGTTCCCTAACTTTTTAAACTGTTCGCACTTAATAACCCAACATACTTTGGTTTTAAGACCATCACTCCCGCAAATGTCACATTTGCATTGTGTACAGTTTATAAAAACAGAATCTGGACTGACACATTTGATACATTGTCACCTTACAGTCCCTAGCCAGTACCCACACTGGCCAGAGATAAAACCGTTCTTGTAACCTCTGTAACTAAACGAATATTCAGGCAAAGATTTCACTGTAATTTCCCCTACTTGAGTATAGGATTTCTAAGCTGTCGTCTACTCGTTTTGCGCGTGTGTGTATTTGAAAATTTATTTTGTTGTAATGTAATCCGTTACATTAAGTTTATGTTATGTTGCTGGCAGTAATTTTTTAAATTTATCTTTAAACGCTCACCTATATATTCTATGTATAAATGCCCGAGAGCAACATAGAGGGGCGAATCTAATTTTTGAAACCAGGATGTTTTTCAGGAGCGGTAGATGAGAATTTATATGACCGTGGAAGCAAGTTCAGAGAAGCCAAAGCTAATATCTGAAAGGAAAAGATAAAACGCATAGTCTTCTTATAAATATTTTCATAGCGAATTTCTTAAAATGTTTTGCACGTAAAACTCTAGCCGAGTTGTCAAAACGTCTGGTCGACGCGATGTGAGCTGTGTTTCAGGCAGAGTGCACACGAAAAATTTTAAGTTATAATTTTTCCAGATAAAAATATTATGGAGAGCGTTCAAGAATACTTGTATCCGCTTAAGTTTGTGCCACAAACTAGACGTCGTAATGAAAGATAACGCAGCAACTAAACTAGATATCGATGACATAGTTGTTGCTTGAGAATCCCTCACTGAAATAACTTCAGATGAACATAATGAAAATCGAGGCGGACGCAGAAGGGTAATAAAATCTCAGTCCTGTTGCGCGGGATTTATGTAGTCTTGGGTTCAGACAAGGATAAGCAGGAAAAGTACAAATAATTGTGTGAAACGCTGGACAGTTCACACCGACAGATAGAATAACTTGCCAGTCAAGTAATTTCGCTACGAATGTAAAAAAAAAGAGGGGGGCAGAGTATGCGCGGCCGCAGTGCTAGAGTGACAAGAAGCGACTACTTAGGTGATATAATAATATCTGGCGATAGAACAGTGGCATACACAGAGTTGGAAAAAAAGATGTAAGTAGTCATCGACCTACAGAAAGGTAACATGTTTGTCCGGAGCTCGTAGTGGGACTCAGAGAATTGGGCCGCAGTATGCTATAAATGTCGGGACGCAGGTAACATACGCCGGGAATGTTACCGTCGCTAAATAACGAGTTGATGGCAGAAATTAAGTAGAAAATTGGCCGGCAAATGAGAACATTTCCGGGATTGATATCCCCTTTAAAATCCTTCTGTCTACATAGAAATTTCAGTCTCATGTATTTACACAGGAAGTACTAATTTTTGTCGACATCTGTTTCTCTGGTAAACGAGAATCTAATACCGAGTCAGTAATGGGAAAAATAGGTACCAACAAATTTGCAGGTGGGACAGTGTATCTGAGTTTCGGACTGATACAAATTTAAATTTGAAGTTCCTCGTAGAATAGACCAGAAATCAACGCCCTGTTGACAGTGTTTCAACTCCCACTATTGTACTGTTGCTAAATGTATGACTCTTTTGTAAAAAATAATACATAGCCACCTTATCATTTCACACCATGAATGGGAAATTTTTGATATTAATATTCCTAAAATAAAGTACTCCGAGAAAGTAATATTATTAAAGGAAACGGAGGAAGAAAATAGCAAGAAATTGCAGAAAGATTATAAATAACAGGGAAGGTGCAGAAGACCGCGAGAAATCAAACCGCTTAGCCGCCGATCGATACTTATCTGTAGGAGACCGCAGCATCCTGCACAGAGCCTGTGGGAAAAGCCAATTGGCAAATGTTACGGTAGAATGGTGTAACACTTGAACGTTACCGGAGGTTAAATAAATTTGAAAAAAAAAAAACTGAAATAAGCTAGTAGTTGTTCTGTAATTTAGGAGGTACCCCTCCATGGGTTTCGAACCCGAAGAGTCGCCATGCGTAGTGTGACATGATGAGGAGTAACGAACGTCTTAGTGACAGAGCAGATAGTGAGGAAACTGCTGAGTGTGTTTGTTCTCTGAGTTCGGCCGTTATTGTAGTTATGATGAAACTGCAAGGAGTTTAAGTAACTACGTGACGGGTAAGATCATGTGTAACGATTTAGTGTGTTTTTTTTTGTAACGTACTGCTAAACCAACCCTCTCTCAATTAAAGTGCACTAATGTTAAGTAATGTTCAACATAGAATTTAACAACTTGCAGAGAAAGGTCAGAGTAAGCTATAGGCGTAGGACTGGTTTTTTAAGTCGAGATGTAACTGTATGGGTTTACGACAGAGAATTTTGATAAATAAAAGTTTTGTGACCCCTCCAACTTATAGCTAATTTACAATAAGTAATAACGCATTGATATTTTACCATATAAGGAAATAGAATAATTGGTTAGCCAAAATAAAGTGTGTTTTTTGTGGACAAAATGTTTCGGCTGAAATCTAAAAACTTTGTAGAGGAGTGTTGCAGGAAAACATCCCTTAACACTAGGAAAGGAGTGATGCCATGTTTACATCAGAGGGCGACGTCTGTCCAAGACGTGTAGAGGCAGCGGAGGCAGATGTCCATCCCAAGAAAATTGTGCCCTTCATACAGGGGCCATGGCGGCAACTGCTCTGGACCCATGACGTTGCTGTGTTAAAAATTTACTTTGAGTGGGTGTTGCCAATAACATCAATTTATAACATAAACTATTTTCTCTTCTGGTTTTATAAGAATGGTGAATAAAAAAGGGAATGAGTGTGATGATAGGGAACTGATTGTCAGCTGTCAATAATTAGGGTTTGTCGGAACTCACCTAGGGATGTACGAGTTCTCAAATGTCATGCTTTGTTGGTTATACTAATATTTATATTGAAGACATTACTGTTCTGTGTCAGAATTCAACATTAAGGTGGTCGTCTGCCAACCCACCGAGCGTTATGCAACAGCTTCGGCTGATACAAATTTATTAGAAAACTACTACACGCATTTGAGTAGCAACCAATGAAGGTAACACAAGTGTGTACCCTTATTAATTGTTCGATTAATATTGAGTGCTAATTTTATAGCGGACAAAAAATAAAAAAAAATGCTTTTTGCCGTTTTATTTATATATGTTAATATTTCTTCAGAATGTTAAAAAATGTATGATGCCCAGTGAATACTTTTAAATACAATTTTACTGTAATACATACGTTTGCCAGTAAACATCTCATACAGGAACTAGCTCTCTGCATATTTTGGATTTGAACACGTAAGAAAACCTGCATACAGGCGGCCACCTGAGTGCTTAGAGTTTATTGTAGGCATTATATTAAAATATTTTCGTTATTGGAGATATTTTAAAAATAATGATTTCCTTTTGAATATTATTGGTTACAACCACATTGCTGACCTTGAAAAAATTAGTTTGGTAATTGAAGTTGTATCAAAAAAAGTTTATTTTTTTAAGTTGAAATGAAATTTTGTATTATTCTTAAAACAATAGTCATTGTTAAACTACGTAAACCACTGAAAGTAACAATATAATTAAAAAAAGTTAGAGAAGGAAAGGATTAGCATTTATTACAATTTTATTTTACACAGGAAATGAATAAAATATTAATTTTTATTATTGATACTATGTTAGGAAAGATTGTACTACTACATAAAGTGTAAACTCCCATAAATCATATCCGTCCTTGTTTGCCTTGCCTGTTTAATAAAAAGCGTGTGACAGTGAGATACGATATTCTTCAAGTTTTAATTTTCAGGGAAGATTTCGCACAGGTTTGGACTGGAAATGAACTATGCTTCCATTGGCTCACAAGTGTGCGACAAAGAGGACTGTTGGGTATGACTTTACGTACTGTGAAATTTCAAGTGAGTCAGACTTTGGCTCGGCAATATGGGACTTAGTTTTGATGCCCTAGTGAAGAAGTGTAACGAGCGAACGTGTCCTTGGAGCGGGCACGGCACGTTGTCTCCGTGGGGAGCGAAGATGTCACTCCAAGCGTTGACGCCTGGGTTCGTGACTCAAGTCAGGGTTCGAGGTGGAAGATATGCTTGCAGAGCAGCGTCCAGGCCTCATATCAGTTGAATATTCCTGGAAGGGAACTTATAAAGTGCCGTAGGTCGGCTCATGTTGGGGATGAAGACGACACAACACATACATTTTCCCCCGAAGTTTATCAGTTCGCTGAAGAGAAAGGCGGACCGGACCGACTGCCATGGTTGGCGAGCCTAGAAATAATTTTGTGAGTTGTACTAATCTATAACGACCAAACACGAGACTAATTTGCTGGTGGACTACAAAACTGTTTACGAGGGAGATGCTACATGCCGGAAAAAAATTGTCATTCTACTTACTTTATAATCAGTTCTAATATAATTCCTGTGTCCCTTGTCCCTGTGTCCTCTTCCTCACTAGTGAGCTGATTAGTAGGTGGTGCAATTTTATTTAGCTGTAACTGGTGAATTTGCAATGGGTTTAGTTAGCTGTGTAAGGTACAAGAATTTTATGATTGTTTGCTATGGTAACGCTAAACCTTTTCTCTCCAAATGAAAGTGTGCAAGAAAATCAAACTCTAAATGTAAAACATTTCAGAGAATTAGGTAACTTATTGCGTTGGCACACTGTGTATGCTGTCTGGTATGGTTATAAGAGAAAACTGCTGGTGATGTTCTGCGCTTTGTTGGCGACCCTATAGCAGGTTGATGGCTGAAAATCCTGCCAACGTCTTGGTGCTGCGTAGCACGGGATGTATGCATTGGCCATGACATCTGCACGATGCTACTCTGTGGTACTGAGACTCCTATCTAAATTATTTCACAAAGTGTTCGACTTGAATGGCAGTACAGTAGTCAGATCTGGTTTTTCTTTCTATCGAAGAAGCGCCATTGTTAAAAATAATTTATTGTTGAAAAACACTGCTGATTATAATTAAAACCCTGTTAGAATTTAAATGAGTATAATTTCTATCGTCACAATTTTGTTTTGTTTTTATCGTCACTCCTGTTATTTTTTGTTACATTTCATTCGTTTATTTTACTGCATTTATTTGTGTCATTTAAACTGATTTAACCATGGAGTGTTTAAAATTGATGCATCTTTAAAAGGACACAAATACCTAATTGCGGAGGCAGTGCGACGTACTTTGTACAGGGCGTTTGAACGAGACTCTATTAGTTATTGCTGTAGAACCTTTAATTTTAAATTGTATTTACTTTCGTTTGGACACAGTCAAAGTAGAAAACCCCTGAGCGCGGAATTTTGACCGAAACCTGGGCTGCTGGATTTTTACATAAAGAGGGCACTGCACCATGGTCTTTGCCTGTGCGAAACGCGGTTTGTGTGGGAAATGTGCAACGCAGTACGGAAGATTGCAGCAACACTCACGCTAGCAGACACTGAATTTTGTTGGGCTGTCGGTCCAATCGTTTAACACGGAATATTCTGTGTTTTATGAACGGTTTCTGCTCTTACCTCGCAAGGAGTTTATCAGTTGAGGAGCCTCGTTCAGGGTGTACGTGGGCGTTCCCTGGTAATACGTCACTGGAGAAATTATGTTTAAGTTCGATCCAAAATATTGTAGAATATAAAGTCACCCCAGTTCGAATTTAAATCTTACTTTCATACAAGAAATACTCTACCTAGCTCGGGGGCGAAGAACGAAAACCTGTAAAATTGTTCCGATCTTAAATGTTCTTAACTGTGCAGACATGAGAAGGCGTTTGCAGAACCTATCAATTTTTATTGTATTTAATAACGAATATTTAGACTATCTGAACCTGTTTCATAAACTGTAAAATAACAGTGACGGTTTTTCTGTAATTGACAAATTTGAACGTAATCCAAAAATGTAGAATAATTTTTTTTATTAAATTTGGCGAAATTGTTTGCTTTTACTATTGTTTGTTACCATTTTAGGGTTTAATAGTGCAATTACCATGCGCAGATATTAGTTTGTCAATCCTTACATTCTGAAATTTAGCATGTCTTCTGTCACACTCGTGACAATAGTAAGAATAACGTTACTGAAATAGGTTAACTGGTGAACTAAAATGTAATAGAGTAGAACTTTTAATGCCGATTTTGACTTCTGCCATAATTAAAACGCATACAGTGACCTAATGTATTACATCATTGTATGCGAGGCAATTGCTCTCAAAATTTGAGCATGACCGAAACATGTCTTGAACCAACTGTGTTTTGTAGAGGTTTGTGATAAAACAAGTATGCAACACTTCGTTGCTTGAGTGAATAACTTAAATAATGAAAAATAATTTTCATTTAAAACTTAGTTTTAAGATTTGTTGGTAACTTGCAAATGTAATACAATTATTTACCTAATCATTGTGAGGCGGATATCTGTATGGATCTGCATTTTCACCACGGTAAAAACTTTCTAGTATCAGAAAGTTTAGGGTTTAATGGTTATTTAATATATCCGTACAGTGAATAACCACTTTAAGTTTACACTAGCTCTTAGTTTTCTTTCCTTCTTCCATTTGAAGTAATTGTGACCATTTGTTGATCATAAACACGGACAAATAATAAATAAAAACAAAAATGACATCTAGATGTAAATGAATTAACATTGATATCAATCTGATATCTTAGTGCTGTATCAGCTCTTTAAGCATTATAAAAACGTCTTCCCCGGTTTGTTTATCTGATTCAGGTAAACGGATAAAATTGAATTCACAAGGAACGGAATTAATTTTGTAAAACTCTATGCAGTGCGAATCAACAAGACACTATATATATATATATATATATATATATATATATATATATATATATATATATATATATATATATATATAAACAAACAACTCATAATACGTACATACATACATATGTTGGTGTGATTGTAGTATATAACATTAATAATTTAATAATATATTTTGCATAATATAAGTTCACTTAATAATTTATTCACTTAAAGCTCTATGTAAATTTAACATAGGCTACATTTTATGAAAATCCGTTTTATATTATTCCTAATATGGTTAACAAAAAGCGGAAGGACTAACTTCGAACTAACATCAACGTCCCTTCTAAACACACATACAAAAAAAAAAAAAGAAAAAAAAAAAAACGTTGAAATTTTTAAAAATATTTAAGTTCTTTGTAACACATAAAAAAACGCAAGCACATACGAAACAAGCACAACGTATTGTAAATAAAATATAAACTTACAAAAAGGAAACGCATCTAGTTTAGATGGTTCTGATGTTTTTCTAGAAGCTTTTATAAAGGCAAGTAGTTAAAAAATAGAGAGAGTGAGCGCAGTTGTTGTGGGTGTATGCTCAGGTACGCTCGGACGCGCTTGGCAATCTTTGGTGCCCATGTCGTTTTGCAGAAATTGCCCCATTTATCTTCAAAATTTCTCCGTCATCAGTAACGTCTAGAATGATTTTCCTACTAAATATTCCATTATTTTCCCAACTCAGTGCTTGAATATTATAGGAGTCACGCCTGGTCCTCAACCTGCCTAGATGACTCCGAGGATTAAGAGTCGAAGAGTTACTGAGCAGGTTGTCACCGAGCATCAACATATGAATCAGTCAACGTATTTTCTAAGTTTTTTTATTACTTTTATGTATTCTCTTTAACAATGGCAAATTCATTTTTTTCCAGGCATTTTAAATTTCCTTTCGCCCCACTGGACAGTACTTATTCAAATTATTCACAAATACTATTTATTAAAAAATTATGCCTACTTCTTCAAAAAATCACTAATTTAATTTCGTCAATGGTTGACTCTGGACCACATACGAAACCACCGCCCTGTTCAATAAACAAATACCACTTCTCCCGTGAACCCTGATAGTAGTAACCATATTTTCGTTTATATTAATATTATATGTGCGTAGGTCTTCTAAACATTTTTTTTTACTTATTACATACTCTTTTAAGTTTCCAATTGATTACACGGAAGAACCGTTATTTTCTTGGGGGGTGCATCGACATTTAATTCTGCATTTTTTTCCACGCGTGTATCATCTTTCTGAATATATATTTTCCGACACTATTGTTCCGTGTTAAATACATTGTTAATTATTTCCTCGGCGTTGTCTCGTAATTTTCCTGCGTTGCCTCAAGATTTTCCAACATTGTATTATTTTTTTATTAGTTGTTATTTATTTTCCACAGAACACACAAAAACTTCAAAAATAAATTATTTTCTTGCTGTGTGTGGTGCCACTTTATTCTGCATTATTATTAATAATACAAAATTTTTTTCTTCCCATTTCGTCATCAATTAATTTTTATCGATACCGTACGATTCGGCAGTGTTAGTCTAATTTTCTTACGTCCCATTATTGTTTGCCTTGGAAAGTTTAGTGTTTGAGTGCGCCATAGATTGTGTGATGTTAATTTATACGTATTTTTTTCATTATGTTTGTATTTTGCATAGGGTTTTCTGAGCTCCACCATGTTATGTTTCTCTTCGTACTACTGACTTATATTTTCGTTTGGTGCATCAAGACTTTTCGGCGTTGTGTATATTTTTAATGTTGTTATTATTACGACATTAAATGAACTGATTTCTCGGCAATCAAGATAACAACTGAAATTAATTATTTGCTGTGTGTTGCCCCACCATGAAAATTTTTTTCCTGCATGAAGTTTTTTTTCAAGCACTGTCGTACTATAACTACTTTATTTCCTCTATTGCCTCAAGATTTTTCAGCGTTGTATAGTTTATATAAATCACTATTGTTGGACTGTGAATGTAAACTATTCGCACAAACTGGTGATGATGAACGAGAGTAATTTACTTGACAGGTGTGAAATTTTCATGAGTATTTGTTTCTCCATGCAAGTATTTTCATCATAATGACGTTTTCTAAAAACTATTTTGCTTATTCTTGTCGTTACATTTTTGTACTGTGATTCCTAAACATTTTTCAGCATGTTTTGACGATTTTGATACGCATCATACGTGCCGCAGAATGTTTTGCCATTACTAGCCTATTATTTTATTGTTGGATGCATATTTTCGTGAAATTATTAATTTTATTATCATGGTATATTTTATGTAGTTTCAATTTTTTAGTCGAAGTTCCTTAAGATTTTTCAGTGCTGGGTAATTTGTTTGTGATTAGACATAAGTTTTGCAAAACAACAGAGAGTGTGCTCGATGATATAGTTTTTTATGCAAGTTATAGTTTTATGTGGTGTACTTTCGAACACTGTGGTTGTCCTGGGTTTAATATTTTTTCGGGGTCGCTTCAAAGTTTCAGACTCAATGCAGTTTTTTCACTTTGAATGTTTGGATTTAGCACGCATTACATTATACCAACAGTAATATGAATATAAACTAACGTTAGCTGTGCTACATTGACGTGACATCAAAATGGCGAAATATTTTTACCGCTTAAAAGTCTTGCACTGACAAGATTTCTTCCACGAGCAAAAAGTCTTCCGTCAAGTAGTCTTTCACCAGCAAGGAGTTTTCAATATTTTTGAAGCCTTCCAAATAATTTAAGCAGCCTATGACAATATACTCTATCAAATACGTGGGAATATTACTTATGACCCACTGTTGCAAGTTTAAGCGATATTGCAACTAGTATGGATACGTAATATTCACAATATTTTAAACGATGGTATATGGAAAGCGACTGCTGTTACTATTTGAGTGTTTCGTGCAGAGGATCTATGACGTAAAACTATTTATTGGAGAGAACAACGCGTGATTGTAAATGCCAAACTTCATTAGTTCATCCCATACACAAAGCATGTACTGGAGTGTGTCTCTTACTTTCTATTCAATAAAAATATTATTTTTTCTCTGTCGTTACATAACTATTCATATTTTATTGCTGTCATCTTTTAAACGTTCCTCACTTATCTTCGTCAGATAATTTATTTCTATTTTTAGAGAGGAAAAACTTAATGTGCCATCCTTCTAACCTACCTATACATTACTGTATGAGTTATTGCTGTATATTATTATTATCATTGATAACGAATACATTTTTAACAAGAAGAAACAAACATAACTAAAGAGCATCCTTTCCTCCACGTTGGTGCAAATTAACCTTAAAAGTACAAAAAAAAATTGGTCAAATGCATCTAAAAATATATAATAACATCTTAAAATGTGCTCGTGCTGTATTCTAACTTGGTACACCTACAACGTTTAAACCAGCAAAACCTAAGTGTGGATAATTGAATGTATAAATATGAAAAATTGGAATCGAAATGAACAATAATTTTGACGCTCCTTCAGAAAAAAATGTTGCTAATTCCAAATTTTCTAGTAGCAGAAGGAAAACAAGGGCACGCATTCTAAAATGTGTGACCATTTGAGCTCCAAAAATTCATCACTGGGTCTCCTGGTGGTGCAGTCAGGAATTCCAATTTAATAAAAACAGAACTGAAGAGTATACAAGGACATAATTTCCACCCAGTCATGTGGGCTGTAGAAAATATAGATCTTCAGTTGGCCAACAAAATAGTCCCCTGTTGAGATTATACTCAACACTGCTCTGAATTCCATCAAGGGCGTCATCTGTTGTCCAGACATAAAATCGATGCCCTGATTCTCAATTACTGCAGAACTCCGGTCGCAGTAAGTCACTTATGTCCCCTAAGTTACGAAAAAATCTGATGAGATCTTGATACGAACTACCATGATCTTTTTTATATTTAGAACCCTTCACTCCCAGATGCATTAAATGGTGGGTACATGAATGTGCATATAAATCAGTTTATTCCTTCACCACTTCGATGCTACATCTGTTCGAGGTACGGCCGCTCATCGGCCAATTGTAAATCACCCGCAACATGCAAAACCTTCCGAACCATTACATCTTGACAGTGTATAGTTTAGCATACATCATGACAATATAAATTTCAGCAAACAGTTGACATTGTGTAAACTGTCCGAGCAAACAGCCAGTGTGGTCCAATGTGTTTCGCAAGAGGAACAGAGCATACAGGGGATCCTAACATAGGATAAGGTTTCAATAGTAAGGCATGCAATTTGTTTAAAACCCAAGAAGGGCATCGGACTTCGATTTCGTATAGTACAGTCACCAGTGATCACCAACCGATGAAGAATGCATGTACACAGGTTGTTGATGTGGCGATTCACTTTAATGAGTCTATCGTCACTCAAGAACACAATGGGTCAAAATATAAAGGACCAGGATAGTCGGGACACAGTGTGGCCTAAGTTTAAAAATTGTAACAAGCCGGTTCAATCAAAAACCCACTAACAAGAACCCTCAAAACCAATTAGTAAATTGGATCCACCATCGCCATCAGGCTACGCGTGTCATCCCAATGAAAACTCTGGGTGGTTCAGATACTCCTGCTACAAGCAAAATGAGTGGCATATCTTCACCTTCTCGCTAAGCTGCCCTTGGAGCATCAGATGCTTTTATGACTAAGGATTATACGAAGGGCTTATTTTAATAGTGGTTCAACACCAATTTTGTAAAAAAAAAAAAAAAAAAAAAAGGAATTGTATCCATTATCGTATTAGAAAAGGTTAATTCTACCTTATTTCAAAAGTGGCACATCTCCACGCCGTGAACTTCATTACTCCACCTATATCGAAAACATAAATTTTGACATTGTTCAGGTCTCTGTATCTAAAAATGAACTAAATTGGAGTTAAACTGCTATTAAAATAAGCCCTTCATATGGTGATCTTGATGAAATTTCCAGCTTCTTTAAACATATTTTATAATCTACAAGCTTGAGGAAAAGATAAGGAAATATAAACCACATCCTGTACCTTTTTAATGGAACTGCCGAGTATACTAATGCTTCCATGAAGAGCTAAGGCAGCAGATTGTATCGCTAACACCATCTGTCTTCAAGAGACATACTTTCGGCCAACAGATGTTTCCTTACGGGAACACACATTTTACTTCAGTGATTAAGCAGCTGTAAACCGTGCATACGGTGGCGTGTGTATTACTGTCAGCGACGCAATATCTCTCATTCGTGGCCCTTGGTACAAAACTGCAGGTCATAGCAAGTTTTCGACTTGCTAATTTGAAGGATCACGTTTCTCAGCTTCAACCTCTGCTTATCCTCGTTGGGGATATGAATGCAGACAATGAGATGTGGGTATCTTTTAATCGGGATGAGTCTGTTAAACAATACCCGTCTTATTTTCCTAAATACTGGTACAACAACACACTTCACAACTCATACTGGTACCAGAACTTGTATCTATATATCGTTGTGCAGCCCAACTTTGATCGTATTTTTCCACTTATTCCCATGTGTTGGTCAGTTAAAAAAGCAGATTGGAACATTGACAGTCACTCAACTTCACTCCGGTCCTACCTAGTGAAGTGGACGTGGTAGTCTCATCCTTTGTTACAGGTGAGGTATCAGCAGCAGGGGTTTTAATCCCCAAGTCATCACATCGGCATACTCATGTGCCCTGGTGGAATAATGAGTGCAACGATGCAATCCATGCCTGGCGATGAGGGATTAAAAGATTCTCGTTGAATCCCACTTAGGCGAACTAAGAACAGTTTCGCAACTATAAGACATGTGTAAGGCGGGTCTTACAAGATTACAAACGAAAGTCCTGGAGGAAAACTATGTCATCTCTTACAGTACACACTGCAAGTACATATATTTGGAATAATGTGAGGCAGATGTCTGACTAAATCTTTTGTCTAGTCTTCCTTCGGCACAATATTGGAGTAATTAGTGATGCCAAAAGACATATGAAACATATTGGGGCAAACATTATCAGAATACTAAAGCAGTGGACGTTGTCACCTTCATTTCGTGCCTAAAGGCATTCTGTGAAGGACAGAGAGTGAACTTTGGTCCTTCGCAGGAAAAGGACAGTAACCAACAATTTTCTATTCGATAACTCGAGCGAGCTCTGTCTCACTTGAAATGTAATTATGCTGGCCCCGATGATTTTCACAATGCTAGGTCAAATAACCAACCACTAGACGGAAAAACAATATTACCAAAGATTTTTAATCATGTGTGGCAATCTGGATCCTCCTCTGGTATCTCGCAGCTGTTTCACCTATTCTGAAGCCTGGCAAAAATAAGGGAGATGTGTCTGGTTTCCGACCAATTCCACTGACGAGATGTTTCTTTATGTAATGTGATTAATGGTGAATGCTCGGCTTGTTTATTGCCTGGAGTCATGGGACCTTCTATCACATATTTAATGTGGTTTTCACCAACATCATTTAGCTGCAGTCTATCTAGTCGGCTTGGAGGCAGCTACATAGAATTAATTTATTTAGAGACATCTCATTTCTGTTTTCTTTGTCTCAGTACCTATGACACCACTATGCATAATGGTGTCCTGAAGCATTTAAATGCATTAAGGGTTTCGTGGATACTCCCAAATTTTCTCAACAACATGAACACTATACGTTCGTATCGGAGTTTCATATTCATATTCTTGGGAGTTATTTCTGTAAAACGGGTGCCTCAGTGTAGCATCTTAGGTGTTACACTGTTTTCTTTATCAGTAAGCAGTATTGCATCTGTTGTCCAGCCTCCTTTGCAGTGTGCACTATATGTGGATGTCTTTAATATTAATTGGAGTTTATCCACCCTGTGTGCTGCAGAGCATCTTTTCCAGCTGGCAGTCCGCTGTCTTGCCTACTGTAACTGGGATTTCCACTTCCCTGTAACAAAAATACAAGGTAGTTCACCTGTTTCGGATTATGACAATTCTTTGACCTGGTTTCTTATTCCCAGCTTTACCGGCAGTAACGCATGGAAAACTTCAGAAGGACATAGATCTCTTAATTATATTTTGAGGTCGTAATTGGGGTGCAGACAGGGCAATTATTCTCAGCATTTACAAAGTATTTTTTTGTAGTTAGCAGAAATTTGGCAGTCCCCTTTACTCTTTGGTATGATAATCAGTGCTGAAGATGCTCGACTCTGTTCACTGTGCTGATTTCCACATCGCAAACTGGTACTTTTCGCACAATCCCATTTGTGAGTCTCTTTTGGACGCTGGTGAACCAACACCGCATTACTAGTGTGAGCAGCTTCTACTACATTATGGGTTAAATGTATTCTCAGACCCCTCGCAGCCATTGCATGCGGACTTCTACCGGACATTACGTGAAATTGTACGACGCCTGGCCGCAAGCCTCTCAATTAATTACCCCTTGGGTGACACATTAAGT
This sequence comes from Medauroidea extradentata, assembly GCA_003012365.1. Classification (NCBI taxonomy): domain Eukaryota; kingdom Metazoa; phylum Arthropoda; class Insecta; order Phasmatodea; family Phasmatidae; genus Medauroidea; species Medauroidea extradentata. The sequence continues at coordinate 17,837 of PNEQ01029956.1, read as the reverse complement.
ACTTGTACGGTTCGACCTGGCTTTCTTCACGACGATGACAGCTCCTGTTTTTATTTATCAGGACCGTTTCAATGAGCTAGTGCTGTCTTCTATTTTTAATGTTTGATTTGTTCATACACTGAAGGTTTTAAGTCTTATATTTTTACTGGGTGTGCATTTGTGGTTGGACCAGAGAGGAATTTGTATGGTGTCACTCAGTCATATAGTTTTGTAACTATGTCATTTTAAAGCTCTACGAATTTATTATAGTTTATTCTATTCAAGTCTTTTCTATGAGTATATTGCAAGCCTTATGATATTGGTCCACGGCTCTCCATCTTGTTCGTGTGATCAGAGGCCTGAACAGGCTAGTCAACATGTCCACTGCCTGTGGACGCCTGGACATGCAAGCATCGCAAGATATGACGAAGAAGCTGCAGCAGCAAAACTGAAACATTAAACCCTGCGGCCCTGCATGAAGCCCAGTTTCTGTTTGGAACCCTTGGCACAGCTACAGGCACTCGCTCCCTATGACCAACAAAACCAGAGCCATACAAGATTAAACTGGCAGCAAGCGACGTATCCCGTTCGCCGTTCTTGTTACGGATCTCTGAATCGAACACATTCGTGTAACGCACAGAAACTTCCTGTATGATGTTTCCATTCCTAATTCTTCTGTCTGTGCCACTTCCTTGACTGTCTGTCGCATATTTTTTTACTGTCACATATATGACCAGGCCTGTCGTACTTTAACCATGCATGTGTTGTGAATGTCTGTTTCTATGTTGAGGTCTGTTTTGTTCCTGTGTTGTGATTCGTACAGCGGCGTCTCGTCAGGGTAAGCAAGGCAAGCAGTGCTTGCCCAGGCAGCTTCCTGACAATTCTCTGATTATAATAAATATTTACTTGTAACCTTGTCTCTACTAGAAGCTAACTATGACTCGTGCAGATAGATGTATCTTTTACAAATTCCGCTCGGATTACAATACTGCCAGTTAGAAGATAAGAACTCGTAAACAACCAAAGCAAGCTGTTTAAAAGCGCTTCCAATAACGCTTCTAGTGGATAGAGTTGCCGTGATAGTATTCGGGTGAATGAAGGGGTTGGAGGGGTGGCCGGGTGGAAGGAACACGAGAGGGGATTGGCTACGTAACGCTGTGTTAGAAGCTACGATTGCAGTGCTTTCTCTCCGAAGTGATACGAATATAGCCGAACCTAGCAGAACTGCCACTTTAGTCGTTTAGTTACCAGTTACTGTGATTTCAGATTAAGCATTACCGATCAAGTTTTGTAACTTATGCGTTGATAAACAGGCAGGCGAAGACTGTTTAAACTGGCACTAGTAAATTGGTAAATTAATAAGATAGGTCTCCGGTGATTATTCAAGTGCCATTAGTGGTTTTCTATAGACTTCAGTTGGCGACACTGGTCACCGGCAGTTGGTTTTACAATTTACACGAATCCAATGTGTTGGCTAGTTCCCGCGCTGCACAGTAATGCTGCGAAGTGAATATAATAGTTTTTTTATTTAATTTCGTTGTTACGCTATCTAAACTTGGGATTTCAAATGGTCTTGCGAGACTAAAATCCAGGATACATAAAATGGATGAAACTAAAACGCGGATGCAAGTTTTGTGTGTATGGATTACGTGCTAAACCTTTTTCCAACAGTGTTTTTACTTTTCGGCAAAGCTGTGACCTCATCAGAGAAGGTAGGCCGACATTTGAAATTTGCGTAATTCAGCATGTTTGTAATCGTATTCAAAATATCTCTTTATTAGAATTTTTTGTAAATGTTGCAGAATTAACTTTGTGATAAGTTCTCATAAACATAATTATCTGAACTATCCTTGTCAGATCGATTGTTGACTGTAATAATTTTAGGCCACTTTTAAAATGAAACATTTTGGAAACTCAGTTGTGGAAGCCTTAACAATACTACAACTAACTTTGAAAATTATGCAATTTTGCAAAGTTAGTATTACTGAGGCGTTATTGGCAACTTGGATTCCAAAGCTTTTCTATGAAAAAATACAAAAATCATTCAACAGTGTTGATGGCAGGATTTTAAACGAAGGCTTTATGAGAATGTTGATTATAAATAACAATGCACATGCTGTAACTCTACAGTCAATGTCCTCGAACATCGGCCACATCACCAGCCGTGATTCCCCAACGCGCAGGGTTTGTCGTTTCAGTTTTTATTTGGGGGGTGGAGTGGAGATATTTTTTTGGACACAGTGACCTTGTTGCATCTTTTTTTATTAATTAAGCATGCATAAATTATAAACTTTTATAATAAAACTTCGGTTTTATGTGCTTACGTTATTATGTAAATAACCAAAAGATATATATATATATATATATATATATTTACTCATCCTTCTAAATCCATGAGGGGGGGGGGCATTTTCCTTCCCCCCACATGACGCCACTGCCAACACGGCATTCTGTAGATAGTAACATGACAATCTGACCCACCCCCTGGCTAGCTCCTTGGCATATTGCCTTCACGCATCCTGATAAAGAATCTTTGATGCGATACCTGATACTTTAATAGCCGCCATACAAGGCGTTACGATATCCGTTATGTCAGTTGCTAAACTGGCTTGCCATGCTTGCTACCATGGAATATGCTTTTTAGTCGGTTTTATTATTTATCTCTTCCATTAAAATATTTCAAGTTTTAAGCGCGTAACACCTCCCCCCCCCCCCCCCCAATTATACACATTTAAACGATGCTAAAATCCTGGTAGTTGCAAATATGGTTTGTAGCTTGCCTTTCAAATTAGGTCACGCATCGCCACTGGATTCGTATATGTGTAAGCGTCCCTAACTCTTTTAATGTGTTGTTGTGGATCTACACACAGTTATTGTGATTGGCTTCTGTGGAACAGTTTTTTCGTATTTTTACCTCTTACTTTTGTGTACATTATTCTTACGGAAGGATTTTAGCTTTTATGGACGCTGATGTCTCAGATGTCATACACACAACAATACTATTCATTTACGCATGTCCTTCCTTACAGTTTCTACATTTTGTTTAATTATTCTTTTGGATTCGTGGATTTTCTGACTCTGAACAAATGTAACATTTATGGGGTGGCATTGGACACAGCGATATGTTCTGTTGTATTCCGTGACCCTACAGTTTGCACTAGATGCATTATAGCACACAATTTGGCCATCGCAATTCGAGGGAATTACACCAGCTTCGGATCATATGACTAAACACACTTTCAAATTTCCAGGGACGTTTGCGAATATTTTTTCCCGTGATTCTTTCATATATTCGTGGCGACAATAACTCTAACAATATTTGTTCCAAGGCAGTACAATTAACAAAACAACATTTGGTTGAACATGGTACACTGCTTATCACAAGTGTGGCACATCTTATTGTAATGCTCTTCGGCAAAACGAGCGTTTCAATACTTATGTTCACGATATCGAAGAATGCCGGTTCTATAAAGAGTATTTTCGAGCTAGCGCCTCAATTAGGCATATGTAAATAAACTCCTATAACTAAATAATATTGTGTTTTAATGCAGCATTGTTATTTTATGAGTGTCGTGACTCCTCGTATCTGAGCTTATAGTTGGCAAGACTCCCAGATCGTTGCCAGTCACTGTTAATATCATGCCTACATGTACAGTAAACTGTACATAACAGTGATATACTTTAATATTGTGATAACCCACGTTGCTGGCTTCAGAAAATTGGGAAGGATCTGTATGCCGAAATCAGTAGGTTACCAACAGAGAGCAAACATATGTTTTTTCGATACTGAGTGACAGATGTGTTACATATAAGAGCACATTTAGAATTTTTAACCTATTTAATTAAGGCACAGAAGTTTGTAACCTTAGTTTAGCGATGTAAGTTAGGATTACTCTATTTCACCACACAAAATTACTTGTATTTTTATGAAACAATTTCTTTCTTTTACATAGACTCTTGCATCATAAAGGAAATAAACTAATGCACCTGATAAAATTTAACTCTGACAAGCATACGAGAATCTGGTGTGGATCATCTATTCGCTTGGTACCAATGATCTAGGGCGCATCCCCAGTTACGCCTTTCGTTCCTAATCAAGGTTTATTAACTTCAATCCTGCTGATTCTACGTCGAACAAGAGAAATATCGGGTCCTCTGTCGGCCAAGAACGAATGAGACTGGCCTTCGACAAGAACAATTATAAGTCTCTTTTTACCATTTAACCACAATTATTGCAGTGTGGTGCCCCTGGCTTGACATCTAGCTGTACACAAGGAAAAATCAAAGCATTTTGCACTTTTGAGCTACAGGTTTCAACTTGGCAAAGCTATTAATGACCTGTAAAGAATCAAATCTGAAAGTGGAGCCCCACAAACATTTCCATGGAATTCAAAATGGCGGCCTTTTTGATGAGACAGAATAAATATAAAATATATGCTACTTTAATATACCATTGCATATTTTATTTGTAATTAGACTTTTTTACCCAAGATTTCATACAGAATACAAGAATAGAGATAGGATACCAACAACACATCTCTAAACGCCCATAATTGAATCAAAAATGGCTATCCAAGTTCCCGAATGTACGAGATTGTCTCCTCTCGTTTTTTTTTACCATAACAAACGTATATTAACAAACATAATAGTAGGTGTCACAACGGTGTACCGTTTAATGTGGTAAATATAAAAAAATTGTGTTTATTACATCTTTATTTGCAGTTGTCACACACTTATTTGCAGTTGGAGCACATCAAAGTACATGACCCACCTGCGGCCGCACACATTCACCTGTTCTTACAGCCTTGCTAACATTAACATTTAAGAAGTTCTCTACAGGTCTGCCAAATCGTTGGTTGTCTTGTCCAAAGGGAATCCAAAACTTCATCCTCTCTCATCCATCCTCAATCTGCAGATGATGACATATCTGTGATGACTTTATCTGCTTGAACCCATATGTGGCTACTTTGAGAGGTAGCACGGAGTGAATGCAAGGCTAGTCTCACGGATCATGTCCATACTGTACAGAATGACAATAAACTTCTCCAACAGTCGTATTACATCAGGTTGCTGTATTAAGGGAGGCTTCGAAATAATAGTGAAAGCAGGGGTTACTTCATCGTATGATTTACATTTCTATTACAAGCAGACCGTTTACCTCTTGAACTGAAAGTAGATACAACATTACAGCCCGCAAAGGCATGCAAACCATATAAAGCGACCACTATTTCTTCTCCTAAATTTTAAGCTTTTTTTATGAATGGCTACATACCATATTTTCCTGTCGCTGCCAAACAGCGCCCAAAGCTCACTTAATCCCATTGTCTATAATATGTAGAAGAATGATGTTGCCAATACAATTACATCTGTACCTGTAGTGGCGAGAAGTACATTCTTAATGCCATTACAGGACGTATCACGGATGTGCAAAATCATTCTCCCATCAGCTCATTCCATTTTGTCACACGAAGCTCCAGCGATACCTGTAAAATAACTCCTAGATGAATGAATTACTTTGTTACATTTGTAACGATATGAACTTTATCTAAACTTTCAAGATACTGTTTGGAAATAACACCAAATAATTCCCCATTGCTTGTCTTGTTTCATAGAAAATCAGGCCTGTTGCGTGTAAATTTCACCCTAGGAAGTATTTTACATCGAATGCCTGTTCCTCTCTGCTCTCGGACACAATTTTTCAAGCTGTTGTCATCGTAAGTGTCCCAAGCAAAATAAATTCGTGCAACAGATAGCTGAGAAAGAGTTCATTCCAACAGACATCGACATGCACTGCTAAGAACTCCCACAGATATCCACCTACTTAACATTCCATCAAGCAGATGGCCTTCTGCCTATGTCAGCTGCACGCCATTTCATTTTAAGTTCAAGAACAAGTCCTTCACAACATCTCGGGAATTCAAATGGCTCTACCAACTTTTCGAGGATATTTGACAATTTACTTTTCATTCCAAAACGAAACTTCTCATTAACATAAAAGGTGGGGGGGGGGGGTAGGATTGATTTTCGAACGAGAAAAACTTATTAAAGTACGATATTGTGTTGGTTGGCAGTGAAAAATTAAGAAAACAACTTCTCATCTGTAAACAAGTTCTTTCTGCAGCAGACGAATTGTTTCGGCTTTGCTGTAAATATCTTGATACAGGTGGTTGACTTTAAAGTGGGCACTTCCCATCACTTGTAATATTTAAAAAAATTATGTTTATTGAGGTTATAGAATAAAGTTTTAAGAGTTGTGAAATGTTTACTATTTTTTAGTTACATGGGAGTTTTAGTATTGATTTCGTAATGGCTCCGGGGTATTTTGCGAATTAAAAAGTTCCCATTGCGAAACTCCCTATGAAGTTCAGGAGCATTATTACTTAGTTCCTCCAGATCCTTTATGTGAATACGCAGTCAGCATGAGTAATAAGTATGGTTGAATAAAAAAACATAGACCATGATTTAAGAGATGTTTTGAAGTGCTACCGGCTATTAGTTGCTTTATCTTACCAACCGAACAAAAGGAAGGATGAGGGTTATAAGTTCGAGTACAAGCAGCCAGAATTTTAAAATATGGGATTAATTGGTTTCTTGATAAATCCATTCTTCGTAAGCGATGTTCGGGTGTTCTTCGTATGCTTGTTGCAGCAGGATGAACAAGGTTTATGCAGTTTTTTGGTGCATAAGTCTAGGTTTGGTCAATGATTTTTTTTTTTTTAGTACAGCCTCAGCAGCTGCAGGTGTTGAAATTCCAGAGTTTTCTACAGCCCCTGTTCATCCGCAGGAATCAATCCATTAGCTTCCCAATTAGGTGTATGAATGCTTGCTCTATATGAAATGATGCAAATATAACAACAAAAGTTTTCTCACTATAACTTCTCTGTCCAGTTCCATTGCACTGTCATTGTGAGAGTAAACAGTGGCTGGTCCATCCATATCACAGGAATTTACTAAAAGTTCAGAAATTCTGTAATATTCTGTACAGAGTGCAGCCCATGGCACATCATAGAGACTGAATGGAACTCTTCATCAAAAAGTGGTATCAAGGCGTTGATAGCTGGCTGTATAATTTCTCCTTGGCGATCAGTATATAAGGCTGACCAAAAGAGGTCTAAACCCACGTAGGCGCTATTATCATGACATTCATTCACGTGTTGATGTCAGTCATCTTCACTATTAAAATCACAACTAATTCTTTTTGAAGTTACCAAGTTAGACAACACATAACTGTTGCATTTTGGCATACTTGGTTTTGTGATATAAGAGTTGTTCTCACAATTTCAAAGCTGTTTGGTAGTTCAGGTACGTCACACACGCATATGTTAAGATCTTATATTAAAACAATACAAGTTCTTCTCTGGTCGTAATTACCTGGGGTTACCATCGGAAAAATGGACATGCTCGTACCATGAAATCAACTTTCTGAAGTGGAGCTGCTTGGGTTGTGGTGTACATTATGATAAGCAGCAACAGTAAAAACTCCATTCCTCAGGTTTACAGGATAAACGGCACCATGTTATTCATCATATTTCACAATACGTTAACACGAAGAAGGGGTCCCTATTTGATGACACAGGAAGCCCTAAACTGTGAAGTTTATCAACAGTTGACTTGTCCCTCAACTTTCCATAAAGCAATATACTTACACATAATAGCTATGGTGGCTCATGCTGTAATTTTTGTCTTACAATGTCACCTTTGGGCACACATTCGTGGCGTTTAAATAAATATTTTGGCTTATTGCCTATGCTGGTTGTGTGGCTTTACACTATTATGAATCTGCGATCCATACAAAATCATGTTTGTTATAGCCTGCAGTGATGGTGGATCTGTATTTTCTTGGCAGTGTTCTTCAAAAGAGCCTGTAAAAGTGACTACTGATGAAACAATATCTTTCTTCAATTATATTTCTTAAAGAATCTCATACAGGCGATAGCATCTTTGTCGACAATCTCATTCTCGGCATAGTTCGCAACATGTGTTGTGGCCTTCAAATGATGGTATACTTTGCCACATTTTATTTGCATCAGTTGCTGTAAATGTTCCTCGATTTCTTCTCTTAGCCAAGATGTGTGCACATAGATACAATGATCGCATTGTAGGCCAAGTAGCAGATCCAGTCTTTCATCGTACAGAGGTGTGCCGTATCAAATATGACACAACTTAAATAATTTGCACATAAATTTTTTTTATTTATATTTCCTAAACTTCAGGCTAATTTTTTTGCGTTGTTATTAACTTGTTTAATATTATATTAACAATAATAGGTGTTATTGAGTAATTTTAATTTGTTAACGATATTTCAGAAAGTTCACTTTCAATTACAGCTATTCTTTCTTGTTACATTAGTTCGATTCGACCCTAGTTGCGCTACCGTATTTTTTCTTAGCTGGACAGTAGATGCTGAGCTTTACATTCCTCTGTCAGTTGTTCTGTCGTACCGCCGTCTTCATGCCACGTGCTGCTGTCGTTGCAGTGCGTGATTTCTGTACTTCACCACGTGATTTTGATGCAGTTTAGCGATTCTGTTCACATTATTGTCGAATGCTACTTTGCTTCAATGCGCACTTTGCCGATGTTGGTACTGTTGCTAACCATTTTCGATGCTATTTTGTTCAACGTTTCTGCAGCTTCTTCTGTTGCATTTTTTAACACTTTGCCGTCAACCACCGTATCGTCAAGATGAATGTATTTGGTGTACCTGTCTTTTTGGCAGATCTTGGCATTTGAGTTGCCATAAATTTATCTTTTCTTTAATAATGTAGCAAAATTTATATTTTGACGCAGTAGGAAAACTGTAGTGCTACATTTTTTTAAAAATATTTTATTGTGGTTGTTTTGTCTGTAATTTCAAGAGATTATCTTCTCCCTCGTCTGGTGAGTAATTTTCCTACGAGAGGTTTTATGTTCTATTTAAATTTTTCATCTTCTTGAATTTTTTGAAAATTTCTGTGTAGTGAGGGTTCACATCTTGGAGTATTCTCTATCCAGCCGATTCACGTCCTGGCCTATTCGCGAAATGGCCTATTTACGAGCTGACCTGTAGTCTCAACTAGACATCCAGTCATTCTGGCCTATTTTGGGGCATTTTCTTCACCTTTTCGTCTTCTTTGTTTTGCCGCTGTAACTGGGAAACATGAAGCTACCCCAGCATGCTGTACTCTTCTACTGCGAGACTTTGAACAGATAAGCCGCAATTAAATTTGTACATTTTAATCTATGAATTAACAGCTGTCACACTTGCCATTTTTCCATGTAATATTTTGTAAGTTTTTAATAAATAATTTGAATTTAATAACAATTTAAAATTTTATAATGTCTAACGGATGCATCAAATTTATTTAGTTTTTATTAATTTATTACATCATTGATTCGGACGTACAGTACTTATTTAGCCTATAGAATGGGTATTTATTGTTTTGATAATTTTATTGTGAATTTAAGAAAAATAATAATTGTGTAATCAATTCACTATTTTCATTTAACTGCGCCTGCAAGATTTGGGCTTTTTATAATTTCAGTACAATTTCAGTACTAATTGACTATTCATCGATGTCAAATATGATGTGAATTTTATTTTTAAAAATATGAAAACTAAATATTTAATATTGCAGTAAAAATTAAATAATCATTTTGAGCAACCACAAATTTCAGAGTTCTAATTTAATATGTTTTCATAGTTTCCTCTGGTGTATATTGTTTGTCATGGCGCGAGAGCCTATTTATAATTTCAAATAATTAATATTGTTTGCCCGTTGCGTATGGTATCCCAGCATTTATTTAATCGTGCATTACTTCCACTTTGATATTGTTTGTTTACAACAGCTTCCTCTGGTTTTTGTGTGTTTGTTAATGTGCCAACTTCTGTTTTCTTCTATGTTTTTATTGGTGGCCATTTTTTGTGTTTATTTGACAGGGACTGTTGTTTTTGCTTTACGATTAATGGCTATTAAAAACAATTCATCAACCTACCATACGCACACGGCGCAGAGGCCATATCACACGTCTTAAAAAAGATAAACGGCATTTTCAGTGTCTTATCTACATTGTATATACAAAGACAGCTCTGAAAATGCAATTTATTCACACATATTGTTTCGCGATTGTATGGAGTTTATTTGTTTATTGAAGTAACATTTGTGATGTTTCATTTCTTGCAAAATACAGTCTCTAGGCCCTATTGCAGCCAATGTTTCAGGCGTGGCAGTGGCTCAAATTTTATCTTCAATTTCAAATGTAATTATTTTATGCAGAACGTTAATTCCACAGATATCATCGCCTACACACAATGAATATGTTTCTAAAGGACTGAGAGGTGAAATTGATGATCTTGTCAAATAATGTGTTTCATTTTCAGTTCTAGAAGAAGTGGGTGATAGTGGTAAAGCTAACTTCTTTTTCCTATATTTTTCTCGAGCACTTTGCATTTTAGTTAAATAATTATACTGGAGTGGACATGATTTATGCCACTTTGCTTCAAGTGATATGAAGGTCTCTAATTCACTGGTACCCTGTTGTCCATGTTCTTAATGTCAAGAGAGAAATCAATGTTTAAACAAACAAACGAAAGTGAAATAAATGGAATGTAGTAATAAGTGCCGTGCACTGTCTTTCCTACGTAGCATAACTAGACTCGCATATTGTTTTTATCGCCTTGCTTATGTCAAAACAGTGCAAGCACATATAATTATTTGCCCTTGCTGAATACATAATATTTTGTAACTGTCAAGAGAGCTGTAAGTGTTTATAGATTCAAACAAATGTTAAATGAATGAAATGTTCATAGAAGAACACTGAATTACTTACCTTAAGATTCATTAATTTATTTACATGGTCTGAATAACAATGCATATCAGAGTATAATCATTATCAGGGTAGAACAATGGTAAATTAAGATAAAAAATGCTTACTATTATATAAATTTTTTAATAGATGGTAGCCATTTCTGAATTATTGACGACCTTTTAGTACACACGACCCTTTTTTGTACTTATACAAAGAAGAAACAGGAAAACAAACAAAAACTTTCGGGCACTTAATATTACAAAGAAACTTTCCTAGCTCCTAGCCTATTGGTCATACTAGGCCTGCTAGCCACTGTGTGAAGATTATTCGTAAAGGAGTGCCATCGAATGTAAAAAGAATGGTGCTAACCTCCACGATAGTGCCCCTTCCGTAACAGTCTTCAACTTCGGCTGTAATCCACGTCGACAGTTGTGCTTGTAGTTTGCAAATATTAAACATTTTGAAAATACAGATCAAGCTTTGCAAGAGTAAAACTTCTTTTCCGACTAAAATCCAGCTTACGATGTCGCCATTACCTCGAAATACTGCTGTACCTAACATATATGCAGATTTAAAAAATGTACAAGTGCTGGGGAAATCATATACGGTTTCAACTGGGTCTCATATGTATGCTACATTCACTGCAGACTGCAAAATTATGGGTGATTCAAGTGATAAATGACGCGCAATTGAGTCAGTCCGTACTAAGTATATCCTTGCTAAACGCGCCAAAATAATGACAAATTACAAAATTTGATTATTACAAGACTATCAATGCAGTTTTTAAAACTGATAGTAATGATGATGAGGCTGATGAAAGGAAAGTTTGTCAGTTTACTTTTCAAATGTGAATACTCTGTTGCCGACGAAGGAAAGAAACAATGATGTACTTGATGGACGATGGGCGACGAAGATAGCGCTGCTTAAGACGCCGACGAAGATTATCCCGACACTTTCAAGGATCACAACAGTGAAGGGACAGGGTCGGGCGAATTAAAGACGATAAAATATTAGAGGTACACTCTTAGTATTTCTCGACGAATCTAATAATCTGGTAGACAAACTCTGACGTTTAGTGTTTATGAAAGATGCATTATATATAAATTATCGAAGTACTGAATGAAAAAAGTTGCATTGTATAGAAAAGCAGGGTATGGATGATGAACTGTATCAAGAAGAGAAAATGTTTTAATTGTGTGCAGATAAATGTTAAAAGTAATATATTAGAATGCGTATATTTAATTTCTTGTGTGTTTTAAGTTTTTCTACTTGAAAAGTTATGCATGTAAGCACTGACCTTTCAATGTTCTCTGAACGTTAACGTTATATCTACTTAAATGGTGAATCCAGCGATGGCAAATATATGTTGTGATGGGGTACTGCAACTTCACTCACAAACACAAGTAAATCCTTCAGCTCATGACTGCCACCAACACAACCAGGCACACAATGACAATTCTTCTAGTCTTACTGCCAAAGGAAGTGCCGACATCAAATATGTTAAATGTGTCAATATTCACCGCTTAGTTCCCTACTTTCCCTCTGAGAATTGTTGGCGATAAAGCCCTTTTCCGGATTCTGCCCTTCCAACAGCAATCTTCTATGGGTATCAATTATGACAATGCACCAGCGTTCTTTCCCACGTGGCCGGCATTATCTTTCACGCCAACTTTTATAGACATCATCCTTTAATCTTACCGTTCATACACACACATACACACACACACCCTAAGCAGCCATGCGTTCTCCACATTTTTGCATATGTCTAAACAGAACGCACCTTTCTTCTAACCCAAGAAAGTAAACTCTAACATATATTAATGTGTTTTCAATTAAAATATTAACCTACCAAATGACATAACTAGTAATGACTACTGTCGTGTGACTTTTCCAGATAGTTCAGTACTCTGCTCCCGAGACAAGTCACTAGAAGGCCGCTGTGTGAAGAAAGGAACAATTTTTTTTTTGTGTGGCTTATAATAGCTTCATTGTATATAATGTGGTGATAATACACAGTTTACTGTGGGAGTCACTCTAGGTACTGTACTACTGTGTGATTATCGTACCTGGCAATGGCTAGTGCATTATTGCCATACTGTTCCTTGGCAGTAGTGTCTGTCCCTGCCTTCACCATATAAGACGTGTCTAGCCATTCCAGCCAATCGCATTGACATTAGCACCGTGGTCCAACAGTATCTCCGCCAGATGTAGTTGTGCCCAGTGTGCTGCTCGTACATGACTCCTTCATTGTTGCCAGTGTCCACAGGCAACCCGGCATACAGTACAAGTGAAGCCAGCTGGGTGTAACCTTCGTGGCCGACACTATAGTGACCATCCCTGCTGTTGTTTGTACTCCTCACTGTTGTGATCCAGTAAAGTTTTCATGTCTCTCTTCAGTGTGTCCCAGTCTCTGTTGTTGCTTTAGATGAATTCCTGCACCTGGAACCAAACACGTACTGCAAGCTTGGCGAATGTGGCACATCTGTAGTAAAGACACCCACACTTCCTTGAACACATAACAGTGTGACTGTTACAGAGTTCCAAATTACAATATGTAGATAACGGCCGTCCATTGCTGGATAAAGGCTGAATGCGTGACTCGGCAACATCACTTGTTGAATGTCGAACATTGCATAGTCTTGAGCTATTTAGGGCACGCAAGTTTGCAGAGATCTCCACTTCACAATAAATATAAAAACAATTGAAACATGGTGTGCTTCGTATTGCCCACTGTATATGATTTTTTAAATGTATTATGCAAAGTCAAGATATTATTGTTATGTTTCAAACATTTAAGTTACACGTGTGTTTTGTGTTCAACGAGCATCTCCAAAATAATAGTTGCGGTCCGACTAAGAAGAAACATTTTTCTAACTATGCAAATTTCATTAAACAAATTCGGATTTCAGCAAGATATGTATAATGTGTGTTGTCACGTAAGCCTCTCAAACATATTATCACACCTGTCTTGAAACTTTCGTTATAGTAGTGAGCACATCAGTTAATAAAGTTGAATTGGTAGTCTGTTTGTCACATTTTAACGGTAATAAAATATCAGTGCATTTATGATGCAGCAAAATTATTATTTTTCAAATATTTAAATTGTCAGCGACGGTGGCGCGAAGCGAAACTTTATTCTACTATTGTTTGTCTCAGGCGCAGTCTGTATAGTTCTCTGTGTTCATGTTTGAAATTTTCGTAACTATCTTTTGTGTCACCCTCTCCTCCTCTGCCCTCCAATTACGCTCACACGTCGGTGAGTCCTGGTCATGTGGGTCTGTGCGCTGCGTGTGAGCGTGCTGCTTCCCTGCTACCAACCTTAGGGGAAGTTTATTCCGTTGGTCTGCATGTGAGTACACGTGCTCTCTAAGTTATATGATACCGTGATCCACAAAATTGTGCGGCCATGCGGCTTGCAATTTCATTGCAGATTTATTCTCAGCTAATTTTTGTCCATTATCGCGAAAATTGATTCGGTAAAGTGCAGGTTTTGTTAAATTAAGTATTTTCTGTCGCAGCGTGATTTGATTTCGTTTCGTAATGAAGGAGAGTACCAGGACATAGCAATTCTTTATATATCTATTCTTTATACGTATAAAATTTTTAAAATAATTCGGACATCTGGAAGTGTGAAAATTTAAATTAAAGGTTATATTATACTATTACATTCTATCATTTTAGACTAAAAATACTTCTATGACTGAAAACCTTAGAAAACAAAATTAAAGAAGTATGTAACTATTTACTTCGAAATATTTTGTTGAAATATTTGGATTTAAAAAAAAAAATCCTGTAGCAGTCAGATAGCACCAGTAGTATGTTTTCGCCGATTTTGGTTGAAGAGTCGGAGTATGGATTTACGGTCGAGAGTGGATTTGTCCGCCATACTGTGACGTCACTGCCCCGGCCACCATGTTGTATGAACTTGACCTTGAACTTAACCTTTACTTCAAGATTACCAATGGTAAAATTTTCGAAATTTAAAAAATTTTAAAAAAATAATTACAACAAAAATGTAAAATATTTTACTACCATCTTATTTCTGGCCGTCATATTGTTTCCGGCAACCATCTTGAGATTTCTTCCGAGTCTTCCGAAAAAAATTCTATTTCGTAAGTATTTTAATTCGCTGTTAGTCATGTAAAGAATTCACCCGTTTCCCTTCACCATTGTTTTCTCCCTTTCTTATCTCGCGTCTAAACAATATCAACCATGTAACTGTCTCTAATCCAGTATGATACGAATGTCTTTTCAAAGTCGCTAGATGACCCCGAGAAGTAGTACCCATCGATTGAGGCTACTTATTAAACATCAATATCAAAATCTATCAATATTGTCAATTACAAAATTTTTGCCAAAAATTAGTTTAAAACGTTATTTAAATACGATTATTTTATATTACTTAAACACAACTCCCATCTTAGGTATATACGATCGATTCGTAATAAAATCAGTCAATAAATTAAAAAAAAATAAAAAAATATATCATTTTGATTAACATTAAAATGTTTTATTATAACTACACAAATGTTATTTTCTATAGACCACCGACTATGCTTACATCCCTACCTACTTAGCCAAACTTCTTTCGAGTTCTGTTAAAATCAATCAATCGTTCAAAAAATAAAATATTTAAAATACTTCGACAACTTTCAAAAATGGCGTACACCATCCGCACAACACCACTCTATTCAAGAAACTGACATGTCATTACAAATCCTTACTGCTTGTAATAAACACCCCACTTTATCCACCCCCACATTTACAACACCACCCCACCCCCGACACAACCCTTCCCCTACAAAACCACACTCCCTATACCACACCACCCCAACCACTCCTCTACCACCAACCCCCTCCACCACCTCCACCCCACCCCCTCTACAACCATTCACAACCACAGTCCTGCCATCATCCCCCCCATCCACACCAACTCAACCTTCACTCTCTGACGTTCCTGTCAGAGCCTGTCCGAACTGAACGTCACACTATTCTACCCTACATTCATTATATTACGCAGTGGTACGCTATTTTGCTCCAAAGTGCCCGCCAGTTAGATCACCACTCTCAGATACCACAGAAATCATGATCATAGGGAAACATTAAGTAAAGAAATAATATTCAATCATTTTAGGTTTGTGTTAATATAATTTAGGCCAATTCTTTTCTTTTTCGTCGTGGCCCAACTCAGTTAATATACATACATATAAAACTCCAAAAAGCCAATATGGCGACAATATTAATTTATGATGTGAACAAACACAGTATAATTTATAAAGCCAATATGACGCCTTAATTCAACTTTTATATCATTTAATTTATAAAAAAATTAATATGGCACCTTACACCAGATTTCATACATTAAGTCTCTGGCACGACTGAATACACAGCTTCAAAATACAAAAAAATATTCTATGACTATGGGCAAATATGCTCCCTTTTCCATGAATTTATAAATCATTTTTAATAAAGCCAATATGGCGACAATCTAAAAAAAGGTATTTTTCTCTGGACAACAACATATATGACCCCAAATCATGACATCTCGTGCAAGAAAACCCTATGCCATCTAAACGGGAAAATAAGTTACCAGCAAAATTAACGACTAACATTACAACAAAATGAGAATAGCGCTCCCAAACGGGCATAAATCCTACTCAAACAATATTCATAGTCTTAGGTTCTAATACCCATACTTAACTTATACTAAGCCTCGCCATCTCTGGTTCACTCTCACAAAACCCCCGCATTTATACACAGTTTGCTCCCCTCCCCAAACTGATGACATCAGCAAGTCCATGGTGGTGGAAGACCACTAGCGCCGGAACTTGAAGTGGCGAACATTTCAAATAGGCCGGATCTTGCATATGTACAGCGCTCGCAACACTGCCCTCTATATATGACGTAACAGCTGCAGCTTCAGAAGAAGGCCGCTAGAGAGCACGTCACTGCCGAATCCTGGCCAGCTATTCGCTGCTCCTCACGGCCAATCACCATCCAGGGCAAGTCAGCCCACGTCATCCACGGAACATAGCGTAGTCGAGTCTTGAGAATGCGGCAGAGCAGACGTAGCATGTGGCGTACAATTCGAACGTTTCTTCGCCGGGCGACACGTAAAAATACTTTCTTGTGCAACACAAGGTATGTTTCCAATTACAACAGCAACCATTTCATCCATGTGCACACACTAGAATTTACATAAAATCAATAACACACAGCAAGTATATGGTTCAGTCAAATCAGTCAAGTGGTGTGCGGCGAAATTTTCCATGACGTCGGTAATGCTTGAATTAGATGAAACTGTGTTTCAGCAGATATGACTTTCTCTCTACATAGCCACTAGTTACATATACACGAGCACTCACATACATACTAAAATCATTATCAAATCACAAACCATTGGCCAGCATTAAACCGGACCAACTATTTCAGATTCATACATATTTTTTATTCTATCCCTTCGCCTATCCTCAACTGTGATAAAAAACCATTCATAACTTAAGACTATGTTCTTTATTTAGTATCAAAAACGTTATTTAAAAAAAATTATTCATTGTTGTCAAATTCTCAACACATATAAAAATCAAGTTTCCCAATAATTTCAATTTATTTGCATATTAACCATAAACAACTACATAAGAAATAAACATAAGTACTTTTTCTATCTTCATTTTAAAATAATCAGTCATATATTAACATTTAACGATTAACCACTAAAAAAAACATGCTTTAGTACACTCATCAATTTCGTGCCGTCACAATGCAAACGTGAACACAATAGCCTCGTAACAGAAGAGACACCTATATTTCGTTAACACAACTAAACATATTGGATTTATTTAATTGGACATACTCCATTGCGAAATAAATGCCGGTTAAAAGGAAAACTAAAAATAATACAAGAAAACATAAATAAGCAGAGTATGCTTTAGTCATCAGGATACATACACAACAAGAAATTCCAAAACTGGAATCTGGTCAGATAAAAACAATGAACAAACAGAAAATAAAAGAAATAACAAGAATATAAAAATAGCTAAGTTGACAAGCGACACAACGATGAGACGAGACAA
>PNEQ01029955.1:54121-92689 GCA_003012365.1 Medauroidea extradentata | reverse complement strand
AAAAAAAAAAAAAAAAAAAAATGTCCATAAGGATGGTTCTAACGTAACACACTAATTTTTTTATAATGAAGGAAATGATAGCACTCCACAATGGAAATCAGGTGTAAGGTAATGCTTACAATAACACAATTATCTGTAGATTCGTTTACATCTAGAAATTCCGCCATACATATGATGTACAAAAACTTGGATTTTAAGTCATTGTATTAGTTTTAGAGCATAAAAAGTATGTTCAGCTAGAACTTATTATATGTACATTTTCTTTACAGTGTTTCTTTATGAGGTAAGTTCACTTCGTAAACAGTGAGAGAGAAAATATCACACAAAATTTCTGTCATTGCTTACGAATTGCATTTGACAAGTAATACAAATTTAGTGGAAGTGTGTTAAAGAAAATATATATAAAATTTATTCTTTCTGAACACATTTTCAACTTTTACTACAGAACTATTATTACGGCTTAATATCCAATAATTTTAACCATCATGGGTACAGTGCAGTCTTAAATAGATTTTATTACTTTAACATTAAATCATTTCAAGTAGCTATTATTTTAAGTGGATGCATCGTTTAACCGTTAATCTCCAAATTACTTCGTAGATTATTTTCATCACAATTTGCGTCTGAAATCATCCTACAGCGTTTGTACTTTTAATTCTGCACCTTTGATGTATATGGCTAAATGCAGTAAACATTGTTGTTAAATGGTAAATATAAGTATGATATTGACTGTTGTAGACAGTAAAATTATTGAAAATAACCATTAGAAAATCTTTCTGAATTTATTATAAATCCATAAAATGGACTCGACCACCAAATCTTACGACCATCAATAATTTGACACAGCTACGGATTATAACTAATTCTTTTACATCTCCTGTTAGTCAATATTAGCGTATATTAATATTAATTACTGTATATCAATATTAATGTTAAGGATTACATTTTGTACGAAATTATGTTATGTTGTGTATCTTTTTACATTATTACAATTTCCATATTTACATATAAGAAGAATAAAAATGAAAGATTTAATCCGAATCCAATTTATACATGTAAACTAATAAATATATTTAAAAATTTTAGATGTTACTATACAACAGACCGTTACTCCATTCATAATTAAACTTAAAACAGGTGTAGGGTTTCATGGTTTCCATTTTTCTTTGTAATTCTATTAATTTAGTTATTTTTTGTTTAATGTTCTGAGATGCTATACTTCCTTCGCCTACTGCTAAGATTGACACAGACACAAATAATTTCTAATGATGCCGTGGCTTGTGATTCAATAACAGCATTCATCAATAAGACAGAGAATGTTACATCTAACACGAAATAAATTTTTATACAAAACAAAATAATAACCAATGGGCAGAAGTGATTAATAAAGTATTTTTCAAAAATATTCTGGTGTTAACTCTAGAGAGAGTGAGAGATTCTGGTCAGCGCTTAACATCGAGGTCTTTAGCGCTGGTGAGGGGTGACATGAGGTGAGTATGTAGCAGCGCCGGAATGACAGGACGGGGGAAACGGGAGGTATCCGAGAAAACCCGCCAACCAACGACATCTTACGGCACGATACCCCAATGCGAAAATCTGGGGACCGACCCCGGATCGCCTTGGTGGGAGGCGAATGGTCTGACTATTCGGCCACTGCAGCCCCGTTAACTCTAGAGAAGACGGTGTGTAACATTCATTTAATTAAAAAAAGACTTAATTGTCTGTGTGAAAGTGAGTCAGTTGGGACAACGTGGAAGGTGAAACATATCAGGGAGTGGGTTGTTGAACAAATCAGTGTCGTTATAAAGTAGAAGAAATATTATAAATACGCGGTGTGCTTGAGTACGGCAGCTCAGTGAAGTCACACGAAGACCTACCATTGCTTACTAGCCCACTGTCTTTGTAAGGATAGCTTCGTCATTTCATTGGGACAATTGGAAATTGGTCATTGTGATACAAAACATCTCTTATTCGCTGACAGGCCTCAAGAATAGTGAAAGCTGTGACCATCAAGTTAAAGAAGTAGACGTCAAATAAAGTGCGTTGAAGTAAAACAATTTTTGGCGAAATTCAAGAGTACCCTAGTTATTATACAATCGATAAAACACGCGTGAAAAAAATATGTTGTCAACTCACAGACGCATGTGATATGCTTGTGTTATGCGCGTTGATTTTTATTTTAATCATTACACAAAATGTTACAGTGCGTACTGTAAGCCTGCGCTTTTTGCCGTTTTTTGGTAGACACGAACTTGTTTTGAGATCTGACATGACGACCGTCAATAGCCGTTCAAACGCATTTTAACCATAGGCCTATTTAGTTAATTGATGGAATGATAATCTGAGAATGCATTTACTAATGATAAATTTTCATTTATTCATTCATTCAAAAAGAGAGGACCACTCGAAATATATTTCATGATGACACATGTATCCACAAATTAAATAAAAATTATATTGTTTTTTTTTTATAGGTAAGTGACCAAAGTGCGTATTCAAATATTTACTGCTCGGTTTAATAGACTTTACGGTAATAATTGGCTGTTTAGAACATTTTAAAATCATCTAGAATACCCTAACAGATTTCAAAATGTTGCAAAATGTTTTGAAATGATCAAGGATTTTATACAACACTTAGTCCAGTCATTTAAGCTTAAATTAGGTAAGAATCTCGGAATTCGAGATACCCAGCTGTAAGACTGTAAATACTTGTATATTGACACCCTAAAAGTTTTCTCAAAACCTACATATGGTAGGGTGTACGCAACTATTAAATTTCAAGGTCAAAGGTCACAAAAATCGGTTTTTTGCGCTTTTTTTTCTAAATATCTCATTTCCAATGGGGGTTTTTTTTTTGCTATTTGTATTTTTTAGCAATATTGTAGAATACGAAATTCTCTACAAATTTTGTTTAAAAAATTTTCTATACGGTGAACCGTTTTCGAGATAGAGGGTGGAGCGCGCGGTCACAGGATCACTTCAGGTCAATCGGTGCCTCCGGTCGAAAACGCGCCATTATAGTTGATGAACTATTGATAAATCAATGATTATAAATATTTGTCAATTTTTATTAACTGTTATATTATATTTTATCATTTTCTTCATGCATTTTATCTATATCTATTCAATATTACTGATAACCGTTTCCTAAAATTAAAAAATAATTAAGGTAAAAACTTAAATCATAATATAATTATATTCCCATTTACACTAATGACATTTAAAATAGAAAATAATTAAGTGCATCTTCTTCATCATATTGTATGGAGCAAAGAAGATACTTTTTCTATTATTTTTGATAAATTCGTGAATTATTTACAAAGACATTACAGTTCCAAAATAATTGTTGTATTTGACGGATATTCAGACTACAGTAAGAACGTAAAAGCTATGGAGCAGCAGAGAAGAACTGCTGCACTTTCAAAAACGTATGAAGTCTGTTTCGATGAAACAATGGTTGTACCAGTTACTCAAGAAAAATTCTTATCAAATCGAAATAACAAATATATGCTCATTAATATGATAATTGAACAATTACAAGCTGCAAATATTACTTAAACAAGCCAGAGATGATGCGGATGTTCTTATTGTTGAAACTGCAATTGAAGAATCAAAGTCTGAAAAAACTTCAGTTATAATAGGACAAGATATTGATTTACTTGTCATTTTAATTGGGCGTACACTGTCTTATGAACAAAAAATTTTCTTTGAAAAAGTTGGGAAAGGAAATGTAAAAACGGAGATATACTCGACTAAAAGTTTTGATAATTATCCTCATTCCAAAACACATATTTTATTTCTGCACGCATTAAGTGGCTGTGACACAACTTCTGCGCTTTTTAAAAAAGGAAAAAAAATCATTTTTAAAAGTTTTTGAGAAACTGACAAATTTGGATGAGGAAGAAAATTGTTCGGCCCAGAGATTATTAGAGAGTGGAACTCAAACCTCATTTGCAGTCTATAATGCTCCGAAATATGTGAAAAATCTCGATCATCTCGTTATATGCATTACGTCAAGTATACAAAACTTAATAAACCTGTGCAGCTTTCAAATATTCCACCGACAAGTGCAGCTGCTCATCAACATTTCAAACGTGTATATTATCAAGTTCAAACTTGGTTAGGGCATGATTTGGAACCCCAAGTATGGGGTTGGGCAATGCGAAACGATTTTCTGGAGCCTATCATGACAATTTTATTACCTGCTCCAGAAGATTTGCTGAATACAATTTTCTGCAACTCTGCGCGCTCTTCACCCTCTATCTCGAAAACGGTTCACCATATAAAAAAAAATTTTAAACACAATTTCTAGAGAATTTTGTATTCTACAATACTGATAATAAATACAAATAACAAAACACCCATAGGAAATAAGATATTTACAAAAAAAGCGCAAAAATCCGATTTTTGTGACCTTTGACCTTGAAATTTAATAGTTGCGTACACCCTACCATATGTAGGTTTTGAGACAACTTTAAGGGTGTCAATATACAAGTATTTACAGACTTATGGCTGGGTATCTCGAATTCTGAAGTGAACATACTATAATGACTGGACTAACATTAGAATATCGCAAAATGCTATAGAAAGTTACATAATTTAACAGAGCATTATTAAAAGCTTTAGAATATTTCAGAGTGTTAT
Source organism: Medauroidea extradentata (assembly GCA_003012365.1). Classification (NCBI taxonomy): domain Eukaryota; kingdom Metazoa; phylum Arthropoda; class Insecta; order Phasmatodea; family Phasmatidae; genus Medauroidea; species Medauroidea extradentata. The sequence goes on along the minus strand of PNEQ01029955.1, from coordinate 88,045 downwards.
AGAATTTTCTAGATTGCTCTACAATGTTTAAAAATGTTATATAATATTCTGTAATATTTTAGAATTTGAAAGAGATTTATAATTTTCGTATTTTATAGCGTTGTTGTTTGACTGAGCTTTTGATACATTTTTGCCTTGAAAATGCTGAGCTTTGTAGCTAGCTGCAAATGAACCATGCATTGACCACATATTTTGCAAGTAATAAAATACTAAGTCTTTAGGCAAATAATTTCAGCAAATATGAAATTATTGACAAACATGTCATTGTGCGGAGAATATCCTGATTCTGCGCTCCAGTTCTCACTCACGTTTCGAGCGAAATGGCGCAACGGTAAGATATTGGTCTCGCATTATACAGGAAATAGGTTCGATTCCCTACTCCAGTAATACTGATTTAAGTTTACCGTTGCTTTCCGAATTCTTTTCAGAGCAATGCTGCGATTGTTTCTTAACATAGGTCAAGGCTATTAGGTACCCCACCTCCTGTCATCGTAAAAATATTTGTGTATAGGTGATTTACAACAAAGTGAGAACTTTTGAAGACTATCTTGTCGAAAATAATAACTTAAAAAATATATACCTTATTGTGACATCAGGTTCTAACTTTTGAATACGGTACAATCTACAGACTTTGTTACTTATATATCTTTGTTCATATTAGAAAAAATACATGAAGAATGATATTATGTGAAAGGAAAAAATAACTTGAATTTTATAAGTGTCCATTATATCCCGAAACACCTATAATATCATCTCATAACATCTCTTTCGATGATACATAATATGAACCTAAATTAATAAAACATCTGTATTTTACCATTACTTAGACGAGAGGTAAAAGACTGTGATGTTAAAAAAACTTCCCAAACATAAATTAAAATTTTACACCCATTCATGGTAAAGGGCAATTACCATACTTCATTTTGTAAACAGTGCTAATGTGTAGCATAGTTCCTATACAAAACTGGTGACAACAGTAAGCCAATACGTTTCTGTGTTTCCTATGAATGCATGTTAAAGCTATCATTGATGAATGAGAAAACTATTTTACCATACCTATGGTATTAATACCCATACAAATCATCTTTAGTGTGTGTTGGCCATCATTTGTGATCTCACCAGACAGGCCGTCGAAGGACTACGGTATTTGTAGAAGAAGCGTGTAAGATTACAAGAACAATACGACGCGCTGTGTCTTGTCCGGGCTGCGAACAAGGGTCACGAGGACTAATTGTGAAGAAGCGAAGCTGCCTTCCCCCGGAACACAGCCTCCTCTTCGCCCTCTCAGCCGCACACTCTTGTCAGTCGACCAGCAACGACCCCGTTGGAGTGGACCCTGGACCCTCGTCTGCACGCCGAGGCCATAATAACGAGCCACTCTCGGGGGCGCGGGCCCTAATTAAATTCCGGCAGCTGCAGTGGAGGGAGGATGTAGGGGGAGAGGTGGTCGAATCCTGGATATGGGACACTGCTCGCGAAGTGGACGAGTTCCCCCCTCTTCCAACTCCAACCTCTTTTTTTTGGGCAGTAGGGAATCGGCGAAACAAAAGAAAAGCTTAGCTCCCATCCCAACCCATCGCCTGCCACCCCACTGCTATTGAAAACTCGTAAGTATCGCTTCAGTTTTCCAGAAGATACGATGGCAAACACTTTTTACTTTCCCATCACTCACCACTGAATTATTTTTTCCCATCCTAACTTGAAATCATACTTCGCCTTAAATTCTGAAACGTAGGTTTCATCTCTCTACTTTTTCCCACTACCCACGTACAAAAGTTCACAAAGTAAACCTATCCTACTTCGTGGTACTAAGGTTTCTAATGCCCATGTTAACGAAATGTTGAACGTAAGCCAAATTTAAATAATAATTCGTTTTTATTTGGTACGTATTGATTTGTTTGCTGTATTAAAAAGCACTTTTTTTTCTTTAAGAAAGGGGAGTTTTTCTTCTATGTGCTGTAATGGCTGAAATAACATTTATAACGGCATATGGTATATCACGATATTCTGTTTCCTCTTCTATTTCTTTGTTTTCTTTTTTTCTGAATCCTCTCCACGTGGTGGATTCCATCTGGGCTTCAGTGGCAGCCAGATGAGGAAATTTTATGCTATTCAAGTACTATGATTGGGTATGCAGCTCACCAGAGGGAAGTGACGAGCACGAATACAGAGGCAAAAAGAAAAACATTAAAAAAATTTAAAATATTAGTTTTTACGTTACGTTATTGTGAACAGATTCTCAAAGTTAACAGTTCATCCTTCTTCGGGAAAAAATATTCATATTTGAAAATAGTTAAAATACTGATCGAATTAGTGAATTCACAGATATGTGAATGGAAATTTAACAGAAATGTTAAAAAATTGTTACGAAAATAGAAATTCGCAAAAAATTTCTTACTTTATCTATGCTAGGAATATCGATTTTTGAACACTGCAAGACTTTCCCATGCAAAGAAATAATTATCTCACTCGAACTATAATACAGTTACAATTAATTAAATGTATTTAAATGTACTCAGTCATGGTTGGTATGTATATCCATTCAACAATATTAATAATTTGAATTGGAAATTCACTTATACTGTAAGGAGGCATAGTATAAGCTATTTTAAACTTCTATCTCAGAAAAAGAACAACAAACTAATATTCAGTTTTATTAGCAAGTTATTGTTTAATTCATGATTTGTAGTCGTTTTGGAAATTATATAATGGTGTCAATAACACGGTTACTGAGATTACAAAAATTTAAGGAAACATTAACTTCAATAAAACTGTAAAAAATCTCCCATACCTAAACGTTTGCAACATTTAAGTGACATTAAGGCACTTTTTAATTTGACAAAAAAATTCTACAAGTTAATTTTAAATTTCCAGTGTGTTTACCTTGGCAATTAAGGTAGAGTGTCAATCGAGCTCAAATTTTATCAAAATGTATGTAAGATGATTACTGACGTAACGAAATACTTAATATATAACGACTATATACCAGAAATTCATAAGAAGTATTGTAGCAGAGCTGATTACTTAAGGATGTAACAAATTAACCTGTTCATATTAATACAGTTAAATAAAGTTACAACTTATACTAAATGCAGAGTTTATATGTTTTTGGAATATAAATCTAACTTTTTTTTATGTTTTATCCATCTAATATCATACACAATAACAAAGCACTGTTCCGTCTTGCAAGATATATCTATATACAAGGATGATTGAATTGTAACTTTTCATTCAAAATAAATTCGTTTTTATTAATATACAAATTTAAAAACAAGTAATAAATGTCTTCTAAAACGCAAGTTACTTAGGTTTAAATTCATCAGCAGGACTGCCATATATTATTCGGCGTCTCAAAAAGGGAGATAAAATGTATGAGTACGTATTAATTTATGTACATAAATATATATAAATAAATATACCCAAACATATATATATATATATATCACCCAGGGTGTATCACGTATTTGTCGTCAGGTGCGTTTACGCTTGTGGTGTTGCGTGTATTGACATTCTGTTTCCCGCCTTGTCTAGAAAACGTCTGCCCAAAGTACGTGTGTTGTCGGCTTCATCATATGACGTCCCGATTAGTGGCGAAACTCCATTGTGTTAGTTTCTTGGTATTTGCAAGTTAAATATTGTAGAAGATATAATTTTGTTTCGACAATCGATACGATGGCTTGAATATAGCACGTAGCAACCAGTACGTCAAGATTATAAATGACATTTGACCGAAAGAAAAATCAAAGTACTTTTACATTTTTTTAAAGTAGCTACTAAAGTGCATAAATGCACCTAGCCACTCATAGGTGATACACTCGGTATGTGTGTTTATATATGTATATATATAAATATATGTGCGTGTGTTTTTATTAATCATTGGCTCGATAGACGACTTGGCCAGTGACGTCAGAACAGATTGAATGTTGGGAGAATCAGTTGCTTTAGCATATACAATCATTCGTTTGCCATAAGGCTCAATGCATTAGCATGTAATTTGCATGATTTATACCGAACCGTGTATAATATATATATATATTTATTTATTTATTTAACGTGTTATAGTAGGAATAACAACAGTTCTTTTAAAAGATACAATCTTTAATAATGTGATTTTAAAATATAAATAATCGCATCAAAAAGTCCGTCACTTTACATTCACGCTCGCTGCGTATTATTTCAGTCTGTTTTATTATGCATTTATTAATTAAAACAAGTGTGTACAACTATTTGGCTAATTGTTATATTGTTATATTCCAAAACAGTGTATAGTGCATTATCACTTACTATCGCAAGGTAATTTGTGGTCCTAGGCGACTTCTTTTTAGCCTCGCACGGGAATAGGCTTACAAGTAAGTTTATATTTTCTAAAAAAATTCAAGTATTTTGAAGAAACCGTAGACCTGTTTATGAAACTAGTAATTTAATTATGTTAAAATCACGTATCCGTAAGAGTAATTGTACGCTTTAAATGTTACGTTTCAGTCATCACAAATTATTGCTGCAAGTCAATGGACATGTAGGCCTACCTAGTGGTTTACGTTACCATTTGTGAGTAATTAAGAAATTACATTCCAAAATCACTTACGAACATATTTAAATGGAGACATTGTTAGATTATACACTGTAGTCGTTTCGAACTTGATTTTTTAACTCCTTGTTGAAGTAACTGCTAGACGAATTTGAGGTTTTACCGTGCAGAACTAACCTAAGACCATTGGGCGAAAAATTATTTTTTAATGAAAATAACTAGTGTAGTATGTTGACATTATCTTTGATTGTCTAGGTATTACTGCGTTTATGTACTGGTCGTACGTTCGTGTGGGTACCTATACATTTTTATTAAAGTCAATTTTGTTTCCTTGTTAACGATAGGCCTAAATTTTATGTTAATTTTTCGGAAATATGTGTTAATAACATATATCCATGCGAATTTCTCCAGAACCTTTAAGGAATATTATGAAACTAGTGCTATCAAATATCAAATCATTTAGTGGTTTTTATATACTGTTAACCATGCTCCACCATGCATATAGGCCTACATCAGTTTTCTGTAGCTTACACACGCCAACATTAATTGCCGGGTATTACATTTGTTTTAGGGAAGTGGTTAATATTTCAACAATTTGTTGCGACATTAATTTATATTCCCTAAATGTAGACTAATGAAGCAAGATTCTCGCTGTATGGAAACTTGCATTGTGACGGCCGGTCGGGAGAAGGTTCATTGTAGGCCTACTCATTTTTAGACAATGTTCCTGTTGATTTGTTGCGTTTATTACAGAAGAAATTAACAACCAACCTTGACCTACTGGAAATACTGCCTGGTATAATAATTATGTGTTTATCATAAGACATATGCAGCAAAATTATCGTCGCTTGTTTACAATGCTGCAGTTGATTTAGCTTCATCGTTATTTGTTATTCCATATGATCTACGACATGCGTATTTTAAAAAAAGTCCGCAGTTGCCGCATACTAAAAAAAAGTAATTTTTCGACTCCGAGTGTATGAAAAGTGTTAATTAATGAATTGAAGCTTGTCAACCCATACAATCATATACGTTTTTCCGGCGCCGCACCGTTTGTGCAAAATCGCTGTTACTACCTATGATTCAGTGCCAAACACTACTGACCAAGCCGTCCATTGGATACGAAAATGTTTTTGGTAAAATTTTGTAGGACGATATTTTACTCACAAAATGTTGCAACACAGCATGGATAAAATCCTCTCTTACGCTTCACGTTCAGGTATTATTTTATGTACGTTACGTCGATTAAACAAAGAATCATGTTCGGAAAGCTCGGGATTTAATTCTGCGCCTATAATAATATCAGTTTGATAGTATCAAGAAGAATAAGGTATCTGTGGGGCACAAGACATGATTTACTCCGTGCTACGTTGCTACATTGTGCACGTAAAATTTCATCATACAACATTTTGCCACTAATATTTAAGTCTCTAATTTAGCCCAGGTTTCGCATGGTGTGCTTCTTACGAGGTTGATTCTAGACGGACATCTTACGTGAACGCGTGGGTATATATACATTCATATATATGTATGAATATGTGTATGTGTGTGTACATAAAAGTGTGTTGGAGAGAGAGAGAATGTTATACATATTAATATCCATTCATTCACTTAAACAGTAAAACGCATATACACACAAACTACCTTAAAAGACCTAATGTATCATTCACAAGCAAAAGTTTTATTTTTACCAGAAGACATTTAGTAGTTTCGATATCAAACGAACATGTTCGCATTGAATCAACGTAAAACCTTATCTCAAACACGTCTCCTCATGATATTCCTTATATCTTATATCCGTTTGAAGATTTTATTCCAGCAATTTTGTGTAGTCAACACTTTTGTGCGATCAGCGCAAACTCAGTATATACTTTAAAAAATTACGACTATAATGACGAATTTAAAATGCGATTATTTAGGCCTAATAAACAGGGAAAGTGTAATGTAAAGTTTTCTACTTCATTTGACAAACATGTTTGACACTGACACGACTGCAATTAAATGTTGTCTTAATCACATAATATTTAGCTTGCCAAATAGTCTTCCTTGTATTCTGCGACAGTGAAACAAAGCCCATATCACCAGTTAATGTATCATATCCGTTCTAACCGTGGTTTATTTTTCGTGTTGATTAGTTGAGATATTTTATATTCGGGTTGAGATACGAGCATGTACTTTATTTTGGTGATTTCTGTCAGCCTAGTTGAAGGTAATCTAGTAGGCCTAGTTGAAAATGTCTCAACAGGCAACCTATTATTCATACGTGCATATGCTTGAAAATTTATGTATTTTACATTAAACTTGCATACACAATTAAACACAAGATGTTACCAGCATAACTAATAAGCGTACTTTCTTCAATACAGATGCAAACCAACACTAATGGTAAAATTCGTGTACGTACATCTAGAGATATTAAATTCAGTTATATTAAATAATTCGCATGCTATCTTCACACATGGTTAACACACAACAATAAAGAATTGTTCAATCAAAGTTGGTTAGTAAAATGAATAAATATTACCTTGGCTTGCTATCGGCCCCATAGTTCTTCACTTACCTACGTATTGAAACTGATGTATGCATGTAGTAACATCTTCGAAATTGAGGATATTTTACTAAAGAGAATGTGAAATAACAACTTCAAAAATCGTTGCTCTACTTACTACTAAATATGTATCGAGTCTGAAGAATCTTTGGGAAATGGTCCTTGTATAGTTCATGTGATCAAAAAAAAAATTCCAAGGACAAAATTTTTAACTGAAGAGGGTATCAACAAATACATACAACTGAACTCAGTGTATCGTGTACTATGTGCTTCCTGGGTTATATAAAATTCTGATTAATGATTAATTTATATATTTCGTGTGATAAATTATTTCCAAATTCCACCTTTGTGTAACTAAAATTCGTAACATTAACAAAATAAAACAAAGTTGTATCTCTTTACCGAGTTTGACAAAATTCTGAAAAATGATTATTAAGATACATAATGTAATATTTTTTTAATTGTCACCATTTCGATAACGTGAAGTCAGCATAAAATAAACACATAAACATCAATATAACTTGCTAAGTACTAGAATAATACAGAACTTAATGAAATTCTGAAAAATACTTTCACAGATAACTTGTGTAGTCATAATATGGTCAAATAACAGATATTTTGAATATACGAACAGGGAATGAACGACAGTGTAAAAAAAATCACGTTGCTAAGTACTTAATGTTCTTCGATTATGAAGAAGCACTGAAAATACAGTATCTAAAGTAACTCGCGTAATCAAACTGTGTCCAAACAAACTCCAGTTTAAAAAGAGCACTAAATAAAAAAAAACCGGATGCACGAAATACACGAAAGTTAACTTTACTTACTTAATTATATATATATATATATATATATATATATATATATATATATATATATATATATATACATATATATATACATACACGCACACACTAAGTTTGATTAATTTCGGATAGGTAATTCCTCGTTTATGTCATTCTATGCTAAAATATTAAAATGGACGCTATTGTGAAAATATAAACACATTTTGATCGAAACGTATCAAAGTCAAGTTAGATTTGTATGAAGTATCTCTATGTGAACTGAGTTTGGTGAAATTCGTAAAATTTCCGCAGATTACGCTAAAACCTTAAAAAATTGCTGAAAAAATTGGAAACTATAAAAACGGTGTGAATTAATTACATAAAAATGAAGTCACCTTGTAAGGTTCTTCGTGTGTACCGAGTTTGATTAAATTTTAAAATGATAAAGTGGCTGCCATTTTGAAAATATCAACATTGTATTAATTAAATACACTAAAGTAAATTCAGGATACTAAGTACTATGTGTGTACCAAGTATGACGAAATTCCGTTCGCAGCATTTTTATACTTTAGGACAGGCGAGACCTACACTTACACGGACACACACATACACACACACAGGCACACATATAGGAAGGTGATCTCATACGCCCACACTCTCCTTCGGAAAGTAGGCTAGAAACAACAATAACTAATCCATGCAGGAGGATGGAAAAATGTAATGACACTAAGATATTCGTCTAAAATGACATTATTTTAATTTAACTACGGTGTTTTAAATATCATAATGCTTATATGGTCAAGAACTTAAATCAACTACCTGATGATTTATTACAAACCATTCAGCAGTATTTGTTTCAGATAGGAAAGATAGGATAAATAGTTAATGTGATGAACCTAGATACTGTAAACCGGGGTTACTTTGACATTGCGGGGTAACTTTGACCACTCAAAATTTTGGTTTTATATTGTTTAGTGACGAAAGTTTCAAACATTAGCTATAAGGATAAAAGGATTTTTTTAAAATACTTGGCTCAGATTATCTGTTTATTTACCAGATAACCAGAAAACTAATATTTTGAATAGTCAAAGTAACCCCTTTTTTCGGTATATGTCCATTGAATGCACCTGTGTAGGAGATTTTATAAGTGAACTTGCGTGGGTAAATGCTTTCTTACATGTCACGGACCGGCATCATTTTGTAGTACCTGTATCCAACACTACACCACAACATGAGGATTACGTGATAAACTACCACGGATAAGATGTACGTGCTTTATAAACAAAACTGACATCTTCATTTTATAATGGCTGTTTACTGATATGGTATACGTAACGTCTTGGACATAAAGCGATTCAATATTGCTGCTGAACTATCGAATTCTTAACTAATGAGTACAACCTTCGTTCTATAAGCAACTCACATCACACTTCTTACTTCATGGTGTGGATTTAAGACCTTGGGTTTAAAAAAATGTTTTATTTCATATGTAGTAAAATATTCAGCAGGGCTTAAATTGCAGAAAGACGCCAATAATGAGTATTGCAGCTACATAATGTAGTTATAATCCAGTTTCTAGCATATGAATAGGCTACGTAATTGTTTACAAATCCCTTAACTCAAACCTGTTAATACATTAATTGTATACATAACACTGTTTTTTATTCTTCAACCTTAAATGACCTAGAAAAATAGAGCTATAAAAAACCCAAATACTTGAGTTGTACCGAAACGGAATCGCACCTCCCATTTAGAAAACGTACTTATTTAACTGTTTTCCGTAATTTACACTCATTTCAGGATACACATTTCGTTTCTTGATATATTTAACCGAAACTTTATTTCTACACGAGGAAAAGCCTAACAGTATTTTCATTCCATTCATCCTGCAAAGCATTGCTGTGACTAACACAAAGTTTAATTTGTGATTACCGTAAGAAAACTGCTGTCACTGTACAATTACTTTCATTCGTTATAAACTAATATTACACGATAATTACTGGAAAAATTATCTTCTTCCTGGTAAGAGTTCGAAAATTCTCTCGCCCGAGCTTCACTAACAAATGTGTTTGAAGCTCCGACATACGAGTATATTAGACCCAAATACACACAGCTGCATTCATAAACTTCTGCCAAAGCAAGTTGCATTACCTGGCCAACTTAGAACCAAATAATATTACATTAAAAATTTAGCAAGGCCAAGTGCACTGTTACAACACTTTATGTGTATAGAAAATAAAAATTTTAAATTATAACACAATGTTGTCAGGTCATTTAATAATGATTGTTAAGGGTGATAGTACAAAACAATCACGTCAAATGAAAATTCACAATGAATGTAAATTTATATTTAACTTTACCATTACTGTTACATTTAGCAATACCGTCTGCCTTAAAAATTACTATAGTCTGTTCACTATAGACTGAGCACTTAGGGAAACTTGTAATTAATTAAAAATATGTTATATTGGGCCAATATATGTTAACTTTTGAGAGTGTTGAAACGTTTATACTACATTTTAGTTACATGGAAGTTTTCATATTAAAAATAGTACAGATGGCTGCAAAACAGCAGAAAGAAAACTTTATGCAGTGCAAACTTTACCTTGAACGGCCTATATAACTTATTACTAACGCCACTACCAGCGGAGTACCTATGTTTTTTGGCTTCGAATATCTACTGTCAGGGTGACCAATCCCCTGCTCCATCTAAGTCCGAGGAATCAGGCTTCTCCGTCAGGACGCCAACACTTCAGCTCCACTAATTTCAGTTCACCAATTCAAACAAAACGAGTACACTTTATCGGCATCCCAGCCATTGGGAGAGGGTTGCTCTCCCAATACGAATCTCATCCGACCCGAAGTTACATGTTAACCGTCCCGAAGGAGGTCCCCGTCGTCTCTCCGATCACGACAACACGTCATATCGCGAATGTAGACAATGTCCAACTCTCCCGAACATGGTGTCAGACAACGCCCTCGCCTCGAACCCAGCAGTCGAATCAGCAAAGTTATGGCCAGTAACCCCGATGTGGCCAACACCCAGGCACTGAATTTCACGACTAACGCCCCTTGTTGCCTGGAGGAAAACTGTTTCTCTTGCTAGGAGAGGCGACTGACTCGCGGAAATCAGGCCACTTCTGCCAGTACTCTGTTAGCCCGCCACAAAGGCGAGCGTTCCTTGCGAAATAACCAGACCCCCGCCTTCCCACAGCAGAGTCAAAGACTTTTCAAAGCTATAACGGAGACTAAAAAAATCTTCCAAAATTCCCGATATGATAGTTTTTTTTTTAAATTGCAGCAACTTTAAGAAACTCTTAGGGATATAATAAATCTGGGTTAGTTTATCTGGATTTCACCGAATTCGATACAAGGAAGCAGCCTTGTTACTAGTAATTTTATCGTAGCCTTGGACAATTTTTTCCAGAATGATTGAATATATACATGCTGTTCTGTTGTCATGTTGCTAACTTTACACTAACAAATAGTAAAAGAAAGAAATTGTTTTAAGGTAAAACTGAAGTAGGGGCACGAAAAGCTTTCATATGTTGTTGAACAGCTTAGTAGAGAGTTTACACTTCGCAGAGCAATATGTTGCCTACAGATCTGAAACTTGTAAGTTATCGGTTTATGGATGTAGGGTTTGTTTTATATCGGAACAATCTGTGCTTTAATTAAGTTATTTTACTATGTTTACACGCAGCCTACACGTCGTTTGTAAACGAAATTTTCATAAACCGGTTATTCAAGATTTCTCTTATTTCCTCCAAGGATAATACTTACTTCCTTTCCGGGGAAAGAATTTTCGTTTTTCTGCGTACCCAGAATATTTCTGCCTTTAAAATTTTCTCCAATGCTTCCTCATGACCAACAATTCTTAAAATTGGTCACCAGTTTTAAGAAATGTAAAATATAAACTACTACTAGCGATTATACTAATTTAAAAGAAGTGGTTCCTGTGGAAATTCGAGTTGCTTTCGAGTAAAATTGATTCTGCTTTAACAACAATGAAGTGTTATGCCGTCAAAATGGCATGGGTATTTTTTACGAAAATGGATTTCTTACTGAGTTAAGAGAATTTGTATTTTGTTATGTGCTTTAAATTATTTAAAATGTCCTATGAATGCACGAAGGCTACTTCGCTTGTATAGAGTTTGATGAAATTCATAAAAACGAATCCAGATAAATTATGTCCCCGGAAGTTTTTTATATTGCTGCAATTTTAAAATTATTATCACATCGTGAATTTTGGAAGTTTTTTAGTCTCGGAGTTTTCTAATGTCTTTGACTCTGCTGTGGGAACGAGGGGTCTAGTTATTTCGCAAAAAACGCTCGCCTTTATGCCTGGATCGCTGACTACTTGTAGGAAGTGGCCTGATTTCCGCGGGCCAGCCACCTCTCCTAGCAAGAGAAACAGTTTTCTTTTTGGCAACAAGGGCCGTTAGTTGTGAAATTCAGTGTCTGGTTGTTGATAAAATCGGGATTATTGGCCAGAGCTTTGCTGATTCCGCAGCTGGGTTCACAGCAATGGTGTTGTCTGATGCCATTTCGGGGTGTTGACATGTAACTGCGAGCCGGAAGAAGTTTGCCTTGGGAAGGCAACCCTCTCCCAACAGCTAGATTGTTGAGTGTCCACGAATTTTTTAAATTAGTGGAATTGTAATGTTGGCGTCCTGACGGAGAAGCCTGGTTCTTAGGACTTGGATGGAGCAGGGGATTGGTCACCCTGACAGTAGAGATTCGACGTCAGAGAGCTAAGGTATTCCGCTGATAGTGGTGTCAGTAATAGGTTACAGTAATTTTAAAGCAGACGGTCAAGCTAAAGCAACGGTTACTGTAAAGTTAAACATAAATTTACATTTTAAATTAAATCAGTTAAGCGTAAATCCTCTCGATAAGAAAGCACGATATTGTTTTGCTTTAAACGTGCGTCTCAGTCTGAACACCCACACCCATACATAAACATGCACATTCATTCGGGAAGTAGTAATTTGAAATTCGGAGATTAATGTATTAATGTTTTATGTTATTATTTTGTAAATGCGACTCATAAATGGGACTCTTTTTAAGTATTTGATTACGTTGCGCTGAATAAAAGATTAAATAAGGTAATTCTCAATTTCGAAGGTTAATACTGTAATGTTGTATTATTTATTTTTGCAAATTAGGCAGTGAAGTTCCACCTGTTTAATAATTTTATATAATGTCGAGATTAAAAACAAATGTTCTGTTCGGTTTAAATATTTGTTACTTTATAATTTTCGAGGTCCTAAAATGTTTAAATCATTTATTTAAATTTTAATAATCCTTATCATTAATTTTTAACCGTTTAAATTTTATGTGATAACATAAAAAAATTATTAATAATCAATATATTTTAGTCCTTAATGTATCTGCCGGTGCTTTAACTAATCTTCTGTAGTAATTATTCTCAGACCCCAGTAACCAGTTTTCGTTTTGTTGTAAGTTGTCTAATAATTTTGTCTTTTAGATAATAGTTTTAGTTCCAGTAAAACATACTCATTTCTGAGTTCGTAAGAATTGCGATCCTTGAGGTATCTCTTGCATAGACGCAAGTCTACGTGTTATTTTGTTTTGCCCCTGAATTTAGGCAATTTATGTTTTTTTTTTTTTGTTGTTGTTCTCCGTGACTATGCCCCACATATGTCGATCGTGACAATATGAATACAGCATCAGTAAAACACACAAAAGTAAGGTAGCTTTAGGGCACTGAAAGAAAAATGTCTCTGCTGATACCATAATTACATTAAGAATAGATGCAACAGTCCAGTTCGGTTGCCGGTACCATCTGAATTTTTTTTACGCCTTTTTGTTTTGTAAAAGTAACAGTCAGTTCTGTAGGAGGAACAAATGCAACTCTTTCTTTTACAGAACAGATTGTTACTTGTATAGAACATGTTGTTGAAGAAACACTGCAGATAGTTTCGACAACGGAACTTTATTGTTGTTCCTGTTTTAACAGAACTATGGTACTATTCTTTCTGTGAAAGTACTATTGTAGAGAATTTGGTGATGATCGGTAAAAGCTTCATAGGGGATATACACACACGCACGGACGTGCACACGTAGAGATACACGCAGAGTCACAGACTGGCAGGGAATCACCTAAGTTTGGTATGCATCTGGAAGAAGGGCGTAAAATCCGCGAAATAATTACCATCGAAAGAGAAGTTTTTTATTACTCTATCATGATTTGCCCTCTTAGTTGAAACTGTTACTTATCATTCACATCAGCGTGGAGCATTATCAACTCTCAAAAATGTTTTCGGTCACATCGGACACTAACTGAACAAACTGCTTGAAAACGTCAAACTTATTTTCTTAATTAAAAATAATTTGTGTAACTAGTGTACAGATTTAGGTCGAAAGTTTACTAATAATTTTTATAATCGTCTACTGTTAGCTCAATCAATATTTTCGCAGGCTCGTTGAGTGCAATTTTTGTAACTTTGACTAAGGGAATAGAACTTAATTTTATGTCGTTGTCATAATGTAAGTCGGTTGTATATTTTTATAGTGGAGTGAGATGAATTAAAACTGTCAATTTCTACATTATATTTTGCAATGCCTCCGTGCCGCAAAACAATTTAAACAACACGAAGATAGCAAAAACTGTCCATTTTTCGACTTGTGACAGAAGAGAAATATTGTAATTATCTTATATTCCGTTTTCATTCAAGCAGTACCACTAGGCAAAACATAAATACAATACAGGCAGGGTTTTGTAAGCCGGACAGCATGAGCACTCAGCTCAGCCTGGATACATTGCGACAGCAGGATTCCCCATTCCAACAGCCCGAAATGAGTTTGCGAGTGGCACGTGTCGCTAGGAACAAAAATATTGTAAGAACGTGTGTCCGAAAATGTACCATTTCTGCACAACAGTTCACCGTACATGATGTTATAGTGTCTAACGTGCTGGCTGGATCGTGTAACTATGGAACGCCGTTGCAGCTATTCTTGGCCACTACATACCAGAGGAGTCGTATTTAATTGGATGGCAGGCATTGCCCGATGTAGTTTTTTTTAAGTAACATGGTACAACAAACGTGCCATGCATTTATGGCATCAGTAGAGCTACGATTTTGTAGCCAAATGTTGTTGCAAGAGTTTGTTTCAATGCGTTATATGCACAACTGCAGCTCGGCTACATCGTCTGTGATTGGATGATTTAACCCTCACTTCCCTTTGCAAATTACAGACGTACGGAGTCTCAATAGTCTTGTTCTGATTGATGCAATCAAATGAGAGTCATGTCTGAACAAAGACATGCTGCCAATTACCATGAAGCAAAGCTGCCGATGTGCACGTGAGACACTGAAATTAAGTGGGGCAAAAATATTTTCGCGACAAAATCGTGTCCCTAGATATGAGACCTAGTTAGCACATAAGCGGTTCGTTTTCTGGTCTATGTTCGTACAATTTTTTTTCTTCTTAGCGAGGATCGCTCTGTCAAAATATTGCCACATCTGTATTATTAATGTACTCAACTAATTAGCAGAATACAATGCATGCATATTTAACTATAGTTTTTAAACCATGTTTTACAATTTCAATTAAACCCCGTCTGAAAAAAAATACTTTTATTTTTTAAAATTTTTTTTTACTGCATTGGATTGATTCAAAATATCGTGTACAGTAAAGTGTTCGTGCTCTTTAAGAAAGAATAATTTTAATTGTCACCGGAAAATTGTCTTCTTTGTTAACAGAGAAAATTTTTGGACAAGTTGAATGTTTAGCCGAAGAAAAAACTATAAAACGTGGCACCACAGTTTAGGAGTGTTGCTACCTTGAGGATGCCACACCCTTTAGGTTTTGGTTAGGGGTATGCAAACATCGCGTAATTAACTGACAGCAGACTGGACACAAAGTAACTGTGTACTTTTCTCACTTGTACTGTTGGCCGGCAGTTTGTTGTGTGGTTCATCTGAAGGACTTTTCCACCAGTGATATTAGGTCACATGTAAAATACCCACTGTCCTGTGCAGGCTAACATAGATACGAAGTTACTAACCACTAACGTCACAAAGTGTATTCGGGTGTGTATAGGCCAGTGAATCCCAGCCCGTCATCAAATGTTAAGCGACATTTGTAGGTTTATAGTAATAGGTTACGCACTTTGTTAAAGGATATGCACGTCTGAATACTTTGGTTACTTTTTGTATCAGACAATTAGTATTTTCTTGTCACTTTTTAATCCAAACAAAACACTTTAAGCAGCGATCAAAATAATTGACTATACTGTACTCAAAATTTAATTACTAAGATAACAATGAAAATATTTTTTTAAGTATTTCCTTGAACTACAAGAACTACCTAGTATATCATGCCTGATGGCCAAATAGTTGATCAGAACTTCTACTCGTGCAACATCTCCATGGTTAAAGAGGAAAAAAGAAAGGTTTCATGCAAAAGTTTATTTCGCACTGAACACTCGCTGTTATAAAAAAAATTCCCGAGGGAATTTCCGCAGCATATTAAAAAATTCTAGAGAAATTCCCCCGTACAACCTCCGCCGCTCCTCGCACGTCTCTACGCCACTTGTGGAGCTAATTTCAGAGTTTCATCACCGCCTCGCTAAATAGTTAATTCTTGGCGCCCACGGTCCTCGCCGGCGAGCGCCCGCCACACAGACATGCGCCCAGGAGGGCATGCAGACGCACTGAGGGCATAATTCAAGAGCAAGCCCTCATAGCAAGCGCAGCGTCACGAAATCATTCCAGCGTTAGAGAAGCTTCGCGCATGCGCTGCGGGGTTAGAAGGTTGAGCTCAGGGGTCAAAGTGCGCGCCTCCTACCCCTTTAACTTCCCCTCGAAGTTCCAGAAATGACCTGGAGAAGGCTGCAGGGTTGGGTTTGGGATGTTCAGGGGGCAATGGGTGTGCAAAGTGCCAGCACACACACACACACACACACACACATGATGGGTCAGGGAAGGTGAGGTGGTATCGGGAAGGCGAGAACTGAAACCTTTGGGTTGTGAGGGGGTTCGAGCCTTGATGGTTTTGTAGGAAAGGGAATGGGTGGAGGGGATGGATGCTGCTGGTGTTACATTAGCGTGGCGACGTGACGAGAGGCTGCGTGCTGAATAATGGACGTCCATTTCCAACGCCCCTCTCTCGCTCTGACGTCACCTGTCTGCCCTCTCCTCTCCCCCACCCTAGCTAGTCGGGAATCCGCACTACCACCCCTCAAAGTGCCACCTGCCGGAGACGTGTTCAAGCGCTGGGATGTGCGCCGCAGTTAAGGGTGGGTTTTGTCGATAAAAAGTTCGTGGTAAGTTGTCATCATCCCTTACACCTTGGAAAAACGTATAATATAAAAGTATTTTCTACACACTAAACCCGATTGTATGGTAACAGAGAAATATTAATAACTGAAATAACACTTTGGATAACAATCTCTTTATTACAGATGAACCTACCGAATTCACTGGAAAATCAGTTTACCAGCAAGTGAAATTCACTGAGCGTCAGTGAAAATCTCTTTTACGGTAGCAGCTAAGTTTCGCTATCTTCAGTTGCTCGTTCTTGACTGATATAACTGGAATTTTGCTGAAATGGTTAATTTCTCACTGATATAAGCATTTGGTGAAAGATTTTGACAACTTAGCGTAAGGCATACAACATCACTTCTTTAGTATCTGACGATAGTACAGTTTGATGTCTACTTGTATTTCCACATCTAGGGCTAAGAAAATATAATACTATTGTTTTGCTTTCCGCTATAGTAACAAGGATGAAGTTAATAATATAATATCACTTTAACAAGAAAGCGTTCAAACTTAAGTGAATTGTCAACTTTTCTGTCATCTAACAGGCAAACTATATGAACGCCGAATATATAAAATTTGTTCATGAATATTAAAATCATACCCAATATGAATGAAAACCCATCGGTTTGTATAATCGCATTATTCAGAGTTCACAAGACAGATTTTATCCTCATTTTAATGACGAAATAACTGCTCGTTCTATTCAAATAACAAATAACAATGAAGGCAGTTTTTAGAATCACGAACTATCAGTGTTCACATATTCTAACAAAATACCTAGTCCATGCAAATAAGTTCGTAAAGGCGCTAACCGTGCAAAAAATTTTACATATTTTAAAAATGTTTTCAGGTTAATATTCTAAATAACGTTTCCTGAACAGAACACCTTCCGTCTTGGCCTTATTGGCTACTTCTTCAGACATTTTCTAGGAATTCCAAGTAATTAACACTAAATAACCCCTAGATGGTCATCTAAACGTCATTATTTAATATAAAATTTAATTTTGGTATCGTAAAACTAAGGTACCTGTACCAAATATGGGCCAGTTATCAATATGGTCCACTAGTTGCTATTGTGTGGTAATGCCAAGATCGATGTGACATCGTTACACACTAGTCTCCAGTATGAGCATACACTATCCACAAATATATGTCTCACATCATCCATGTGTAATATAAGTAATATAATTAATTACTTAGCACACATGAGTTTTGAACCTTAAGCGGACCACATTCGGTACAGGTACCTTATTATTTCTTATTTGGGAACGTGGTCATGAAATATATATTGAGGGTGAGAGCGTTAAAAAATTAAAGTTAGGGAGAGAAAAGGATTACTAGATGTTGGTTTTTGTGTAACAGAATTTCTACGCAAAGTTTACATAATCAACGTGCCAAGTTAGGGGATTGTTTATTTGTGAATTCGGAACTGGTTATCTAGTTAAAGATTTCGGTAAAAGGATGTTATTTTAACTAAATTTATGAATTATATTGAAGACATTATTATTATTACTATTATTGTATGATTAAAATTCTCTCTGCATAAGGCTTAGATAAGGGCTACGAAAATCGGTCCTCTATTTACAGATTTACAGCCAGTAAACTTCGTAGTTAAAATTGATAAGACTTTATTTACAAACTTTTCCATATCTTCTGGAGTTTCATAATTTCTTTATTGTTAAGTAGTTTCGTTAATGATATTGTTCAGTGCTAAAATATACAAGTTGTTTACTTTATTCTGATGCCCTCAAAATATTCAACGTGATAAAAATTAAACAAACAACCTCAAATTACAAGCAGATATAGACGCTGATGCCAGCTGGTGTTCTAGATATAAAATGTAACTTAATCTTTCAAAAAGACAAAGAAAAAATTTTACTCGGAAATCACATTTTGTGAACTATATTTACCGTATACGGCTGACCATAATCAAGCGCGTGGCTAGTGAGCGCGATCTAGGATTATTGTTAGATACAAAATACAGTTCCACCACCACACTGATATGTTAGTCATTAGTGTATCAAAAACATTTCCTTTAATTTCATAAATCACCAAACACTGAAAGGATCTATGCATGTTTTGTATTTTATTACTTTTGTGGAATTTCAGTGCAAATTTAATGTATTAATGCATTTTAAGTTGCATTAGTATTTATATTTTTTTAAATTATTTTTATAGACTTAGCTTTGCAGGACATATTTTGTCAGCAAATACAAAAACTAAAATATTATAGAATAATGTTTTTTTTCTTTGAATTTAGGAGCTGTACATAATTTATGTCTTGTGGTGTGCTGCATAAAATGTGAAATGATTTTCTTGTGGAGGTAGTTACATAACTGTAACATAATTTTGACATGAAAATTAATAACTTCCTCACCAAATTAAGTTTCACTCTTTAGTATTTCTGACAGGTCAAATCAGTTATGTAAGTAGTTCAGATAATAAATGAAAGTTTTTTTTTGTTATCTCCCTCATTGTGTATGCTATGACAAAACACGTATTTTATAGCTGGTGTACTTAAACTGTGTCAGAACTTTTAATATCCTCAGAAATGCCTCATAAATACTGTTGCCGATACCAATTCTGTTGTCAGAAACATACGTTCAAGTAGATAACTAACTGGTCGCTTTACCTTGCATGCACTAGTAACCTTAATACGGTTTTCAAATTCATTTCTGCTCTCTAATTTTTTTTTTTTGCGAAAATTGTAAGACATTTCTTTGTACTTCATAGACTAAGGATAAAATGCGCTGTCATCAAATGCCTAGGTACAGGTTCCATTCATGGTGTGTTATAATCTTCTATTCATCGAAATATTAACACGTACAATAATTTATAATATTTAACAGCTATTCAAAATATATGTTAAATTTCTTGATGAAAATAAAGATCATTTTTATTGTTTATTTCCATTTTGCGAGTACATACATAATACTATGTCTTACCATTAGAAACTTCGTAATATTTTTACAAACATAGGTTTTTGTGGTTTTACGAATAATCTCTTAGAATACAAATTTTCGAATACTTGTAAAAGTGCAATATTTTTTCGGGGTATAGGGAGTTTTAGAAGTGAAAAGTTTCGTCACTAATAGCACAACCAACCTTACCTTAACGAATTAATTCACAGTATAATAGTAAGAGCGTCAGTCGAATCATATCTAGATGCAATTCTGTAAGCTATCTTTCAGCGAGCTAGGCCACTCGCCTCCAGTCACAGCGATATGGGTCCGATTCCCGAATCTAGCATGTTGGACGCCGGTAGGTCGGTTAACTTTCTCTAGGATCTCTCTGGTTTTTTTTGCTCAAACATTCCGGTACCGCTCCATACTCACATCATATCAAACGTTACTAGCGTTGGAAATTGCCAACTAAAGTCGCTTGGATAGCACTGTTTCCTACGTGTGCACATTTCAATGAATATGACAATAATCCATAGGCTTTCTAAAATGTATTTCCAACAGAATATTTTTAATGTACTCTTACACAAACTCATTCGTAGTTAAATTAAATTTCAGTACGCCGTTGGGAACAAAGATGTACAAATATAACATCATTCATGTACAGCGAAACGTTATTTTACTAATTAAACGTTGCGTTTAAGTACAATAAATAAACAAGGAACTAAAATTACACAAGCAAGTAACACGTTTCAAATAACGAACCCGTCAAACCGCGAGATGCAGAATCAAACGTAATTCATACAAAATGAATATACAGAAATAACATTTAGGTGGAAAAAGAGGAATGGTATTTAAAATATAAGTACTTTTAGTGCGATAGTAACTACAGATTTACTTATAAGAATATAGTGTAGTTGCTCAGGTTTTTAATAAAAAATTTAATACTGAGAGTTCAAAATAATATGGCAAATGGTGGAGTAGTCACTAGACGTCTTAAAATTCATTTCACTACATATTAGCTTCAAACAATGTAAAAAGTATTCAACAACTATCTATCTACCAGAAAGTGCAATGTGGGAAAACAATTAATGCTAGGAAAATCTGTCAGCCTGGAAACACGAGTCCTACTTAGTCGCAGTTTAGTTTGTAATTCGAAGTATGTTCCAATGCAACTTAAATTGGACAAGACCTTAAACGTACTCCATTTCTAATTAGCTCCGTCTAATACAATAACAAACAAAATCTTGACCAATAGTGACTTTATGTAGGTGACAAAAATACAAATTTATTAACTGTCAAAGGAACTGATACAACTTCTGTTTCTCAGTATGAATTCGTTTAAACTTCGCGTCTAACTTGATTATAAAGGAGGCTGATGTTTTTCTCTACTCACCGCATATTATGCATTGTGTTGTACTTCGTTACCAATATTGCAATTTTCTTCAGAGCAAATGCTGGTATACCTCGAACTCAGCTTGACTTAAGACAGAAATCACCTTTATTCCCGTCTGGTCGAACCTCGAACCTGTACTATTCCGGCAAATGTCGCATCAACTTAGGACCCACAAAGTCCTGGCATTTATCCGTCTGCTATTCCGGAAAACTGCTAGGAAGACAGTGATTTCTTCTTTCTCACAAACACGAAGACATTCCCCCTTTCTTCACTAGGCCAGACTTGATGAACATATGCAGTTCAACTAGTCATCTTAAATAACTGAAACTAATAAAATCTCGCTTGTAGAAAAAATGTATAGTAATTCCTGAAACAGCCATTGTTAAAGGTTAGACGACCCTCTTCTATGGATTAAGTCACCCCTGAACCTTCAACGGCGAACGTCTCGACGATCTACGTCGGAACTTCCATAGTCGTAGGCACTATCTACTCGGAATCTTAGAAAATTATGGTTTTCCTTCGATTTTCTCTGACTGTTATTTCTCCTTTTGGTTGCTAAATATTTCTTAAATAAAATCTGTTTACTGTTAGGAGCTTGCGAAAAACACGTTCCCGAATTGGTAGTTTAACCCACATTATTAGGTCATGTGACGTCAGAATCTGAATACAATTATCCATAACACACTGTTCGTTGTCCTAATTAAATAGACTTTTTTTGCTGGTCCACAAAATTAAGCACAAATTTTTGAAACGAAAATAAAACAAACACACAATTATATTTCAACATAAGTTAATTACTCGGTGCATCGGAGCCAATAATTGTAACATATTTAATGAAATTTCAAGTGCATAGCCGAAGACGTTATAAAATAACTAGACTGTTACGCTGCTCTTTTGTTACGCGTAACCAAATATAACGCTGACATATTGCAGGCGAAGATAGGGAATTATGTAATTTAGCAACGTTGGTATAGGACATCGCAGGTTATGGGCTATGATATGGCGCCGTTCAATTTGGTCACACACAGAGAGATAGGCTGTAAGCATTGGTCTTGCATCCCTTGTGCATAGCACATACAAAACTGTAACATTGACTGCGTGAAAACATTTATGATACACCCTTAAAAATTGTTTGATACTATGTTGAAAAATTTATTGGCATATGCATCAAACTTCATTCAAGGGTTAATGTTTAGAATTAGTCATGATATTGTTGTACATGTCGGTTTTAATTTAAATTGAATGTAGACAGAAGAATTCGAAAGGTGTTATGACCTTACCACATAAAAGTTGTACGTGTTCAAAACATATGTTTACGTTTTGGTACATATTATTCTGATAAAATCGTAGACTTTAGGTACAGAAGTAATGATATTTTCTTCCGCCAAAACCGATACTTACATTTCGTTACACATTATTGTGATAAAAACATGGACTTTTCGTATAAAAATAGTGATATTTTGTTCCGTATCACACATTCTCATGCACATAATTTAGCACGAACTGTTTTACGTGAATTTGTTTTGCCTATTGCACTTTGATAGTATGCACGAATATTGGTTATTATAATAATCACGATTCATTACCGCGAATCTTCACGTCTTGTTCACACTAAGATATATCGTCTGTTTAACACAAAATCACAATTTGTAAATTTAAACTAAGAACGAGCATTTTTCGCTGGGTATTTTTACGTTCGTAGCAACAAAGGTGAATAATGGAGCCATCATTTCTCAGGGAGACATGTCTAGCAACACGGGAGCTTACTTGAAGTCACGAAAGAGTTGCTTGAAAGAAAAATTTTCATACCCTGACAAAACTTTATCAGGGATGTTTCAAAAGTATTTTCTTATTTCACTGTTATATGTTTTTATTTGTGGTGAGTGTGAGTGACTTGCAGGAAATTACTTTCTTCTTCTTCTTTTCTCGCGTTTTCAAACATCTCATCTGCTTACATTTCTATGCTCTGCCTGGAAATGGCTGGGCAGTAAAAGACGAAAGAATACGTTTAAAGTAAACCAAATTTCCCATGACGATAATGTTAACATGATTGTTAAAAAATGTATATTTCTATTTGTTTCAAAAGTTATCAATATTTTGTTCCGATTTTTCATGATAGTTACAATTTTCCAAGTAAGTTAATTCATAAACAATATATTTAACTATTGAGGAAACCATATTAAGAGACTCAAAGTGTGACTAAGATTAAATTTGAGTTTTATTTACTATCTTATCATTTGTTGTTTTGAAGGAAACACGTATATTCACAGATCGTAAATATTTTCTAAGTAGTATTTTATTAGTCTACATATGTACATGTTGCTTTAAACATACTTAACGTGTTGAAGATTGGTGTATAAGTAATTAATATGAATTTAATTATTCCAGATATTTTAATTTGTAAATATAGAATTCTGTTCTTTGAAACACTATTTTCAGTAACACTTCGGGTAGTAAACGCAACCATCAATGCAAATAATATTAAAAATATTTAATGCTTAACTGAACAATAAGCTTTCTACTTAATAAGTTATGACTGAGCATTCCCGCACTTCGGTGAACGAAACAAGCAAATTCGTAATTTTCGCTGGTTGTATGTTATTTAACGTTCTGAAACATTTCGAGATTATATGTAAACGTGTGAAATGGCCGTAACAAAATTCCACTATCCCCAGTTTTTCATTCTAATATTTTTTCCCCAGCATTATCATCACTATGAATTTAGAGAAGTCGAGCAATAAGTTTTCTGTCATTATTCTCTCTCATACACACACACACATTATATATTATTTTGGAAGATTTGTGGATTTTTTTTCCACTACCAGATAATGACGATATTGGTGTAACTGCTCTTTGTGGTGAATTGGGTGCTGATTTTGAGTATGACTTTTTTACAAAATGTATCATAAATTCGTTTAATTATGTTCGTGTATTTAAAACTTTTATTTGAATTAATTTTTTACTAGAATTGTATTCTTTATATACAACATTGGTTGATAAAACAATTTTTATGTAATTTACGTTATCATTATATGAGTATTTATCGTCAAGGCCGATTTTTATATTTTTTGTTAGCAAATTACAAAGTCCTTCTGTTAAATTATACTTTTAATTTTTTTACAATTATATTATCATCACAAATATAAAAATCATGACCCTCACCACGTAAACCAAATTTTTCAATATCAACATTAACTTTTTGATGAATATCTTAACCGAGAATAATAGTAGAATATTTCAGTGGTTTAATTCATAACATTTGTTAAGGTTAGTTTTCTGACAATTATTGTCTTTACAATTATGTTTCTTCCGATGTTTGTGGCTAATCTTAATTTCTAACAGCAACTGAATGGTCTACACGGACAATGTTGTAAACAACAGTATGCAACATATATAGTCGATCAATTACATTGTTTCTAGTAGCAATAATGTTCTACTTATCATTTAATTTACATATGTACAGTGGTTTTAACTGGTATTACTAGCAATAAATAGGTATACCACACATGCAGAGGGACAGATAGAACGGTTTGCAGCCTTTCACTCATTTTTATAAAAAATTTTGTTATAACATTGTTCTCGTGAGTAATTCAACTGGAAATAGTTATTTAATTCAATTTTTTTTAATTTGTAATATTTTCTATATTTTTCTCCAAATAATGTACCACATCTATCATAGGTTGGTCTTATATTTTATTTATCTCATATTCAACTCTTTGAAGTTTTTGAAAGATTTAAGCTTATAAATAAGTTGTCTTCTTAATATATTATTTTTAGCTATTTCTTGTGTTATCACATATGTAAAATAAAAGTTATATTAATACTTATATTTTATGTTGGATTAACTTTTTCTAACACGCCCTTTGTTGTATTTTATGTATATTTTTTTGCCTTTTATTTTATATCCATTAGAATAAAAATGGCTTCTCATGATTCCCACAATAATTGTTTACATTAAATTGCATATTGTCTCCAAACTAAAAAACATACTTCAAGTGACAATACTTCGTATAAACAAACAAAACATGGGAAAAAAATAATTTAATATGTTTGCAGTAGTTGTAGTACTAAAAAATCAATGTTTATGGGTAGGAACATTAAACACCAAATAGCAAATGAAATTCATATACCAGCTCGAAAAAAAAATATCCTAGAAGAGCAGTTTTTTCTTTTGGAATATGTGATCTCTGGCAAATAGATTTAGGTCCGGTTTCTCAATGTCTGGTTTTCTTCTAATTATTTTTCGATAAAAATTTAACCTATGGTTAGCAGTAATACCTGTTTCTCAAGTACTGATTAAGATTAATCAATGGGTTAGCAGTCGGTAACCATTGGTTATCTTAATCATAAGAATAGGTATTGATTACAGAGTTAAACAGGACTTATAAAACAAACCAGAATATAAACAGTGACAATTATTTAGGATATGAAGGCAGATAATTTAAATTTATTGTTTGAAGATGATGATGAAGGAATAGTAGATTTCATAAACAGGCCAAGACTTTTTCGGGAACGCTAAAACCACATGTAAATCGATGGCCATGAATTTGACATGAGATTTCGCCTGAGTAAAAATACTGTCCTAGCACTACTAGAAAAAATTGACGGACAGCTGAAAGTGACCACAGACAGGTGTGTACTTGTTTAGTGCACATTGTGTTTACATCTCATAATGTTTAGTACGTTCGGGTTAGTAATATTCTTTTGTAGGATATGTGAAAACATTTGGTGGTTATGTCACATCCCTTTGTATGATGTCTCTATACTTCCATGCATTATTTTGCATAATTGGTTAGAAACCTTTTTTAGATAAGTTAGCACACATTTGTACGTTGTATTACATATCTTGGGTATTAACAGTTAAATAAATATATTATTTATTTCTTCGGGAAAAATAAAACATACGATGATCAGGGAGACTGGATTGAAAAGTTCTTAACATAAGTTTGTAGATTATACTACATGTTCTAGATACTTTTATACATTATAATACCTATTGTAGGTTATATTATTGTTACGTAATTTCGTAGGTTATGTTACACATATAGGTTCCTAGATGAGTTAAATTCTACTTCGATTTCCTTCCATTCATCTTCTTTCTACTTCCGAGTTACGGCGTCAGTTTTTTATATTCTATGATACGGGCGTATTTTTCAGAAAGGGAAATTAGCATTTCTGTTTCTACAGAAACAAAATTTTCGGCACGTGGCCACTTATTTTTTTCCATTATGTATTCAAACACTGCTAACCAGCACAGCTAAATAAACAAATAAAACGCTTCACTGCAGCCAATCACAAGCTGATATGTCATTGCAATGGTTTCCACATTTACCGTAACCGATAATTAGCTAAGCATTAGATGAAAGAGCGTTGAGAAACACTTCAGATTTAATCACCACGTAATCAGAATGTTAAATATAATCATAAGATTAGCTAACCAAGTCTTTAATCAGACATTGAGAAACCGGCCCTTATTCGAAAGGTATTTCAGAAATTAACAAAATATTTAAATACCCATGCTAACTGTGATTAATGTATTTTTTCCAAATTTGCATCGACAATGCTAGTTAAGGATAAATATGGATAAAATGTTACAGTAGCATTTAAATGTTTATTAAATAGTCGCAAGTCAAAGCTTCTTCAAACAGACAATGGTAAAGAAGTTTATAACAAAATATTTCAGAAATTAATAAGTTATTACAATATATCACATTATTCAACAATTAGTGAAACAAAGCTAGCGTTTTTTAAAGATTTAATAGATCCTTGAAGGAGAAAATACGAAAGATGTTCACATTACAAGGAATATATAAATGGATAGGTATATTACCAAAATTAATAAGTGGTTTAAATAACACAGTTCATATACAAATTAAAATTAAGCCTATTGGTATAAATAGAAATGATGAAGCCACTATTCTAGTCCGTGTGTATGGAAATGGGAAAAAACTGCTAAATCAAGATTTGCTATTGGAAGTAAGGTTCGAATAAGTAACGCTGGAAAATTGTTTGAGAAAGAATGTACATACCAAATTGGCCGACTGAAATAATTGAAATATCTGAAGTATTACACACAGATACAATAATACTTAGAATGAAAGATTCGCAAAATGAGCCAATTCATATTATATTTTGTGAACCAAAGCTTCTGAAGACTATATATGACAAAGATTATTTAGTGGAAAAAGTTTTGCGAAAAAAAAGGCCATAAAAATTTTAGTTAATTGGTTAGGTTTCGATAGTAGTCATAATTCATGGATAAATAATAATTATATTGCTGTATAACATTTTTTTCTATATAGATGAATGAAAAAATAACAGAAAGTTATGAGCGACAGACATTTTTACCAACTGATCGAACAAAAATAATTTAAATGAATACAGTAAGACAATAGAATTTAACATACAAATTGGTGATGTATTTTCACATCTGAACGAAGCTTATGTATATGAACAATTTAGACCACATCACAGAGACCAAAACAAGACTTATGCTAAAGATTAAACTATCGATCTTTGTGATAATTTTTCTCATCCAGTTTTCAAAAATAGAAATGTCTAATAATGGAAATATTATTGAAAGCATTGATAACCCTGAAATAATTTAAACTATGAAGCTCACATTACTAACATCTGCATCAGAAGCATCAAATTAAAAATTATCTTGTGTAGAAAAAGGAAGTTTTAGAGAAGATAAACATAACGAAAATATGTATTCATTGAAATATTTATTCAGATTTTTCAGAATTTATAGTGACATTTATTTGAAAGGTGGTTATAAAATTACATTCATACGCGATTCTAACGATGATATTCCTCTTTACAGGCAACCTAAATTAAAAGCTGATGGATCTGTAGACAATGTTCCAGCTGCTGGTAAAATTATTTTTGCTAATGGTAATTTTGTGGCCAATCGTTAAATACAAAGCTAATTATGGATATGGATTTAAAGCTAAACTTTATTATAATCTGACAATTCCAATTAGAATTAATTGTTGGCAATGCATTGAAAAAACTGTACGAACTGCACAAATTCATATCAGTTTCATATAAAAGATCAGTTTAATTATATTCAATAGAGATATGCCAGATTATGTAATTGTTGGCTTTCAACTAAACTGACAACAAAATTAAGAACAATCTAAACATGCTTTGATATTTTATCACTGCAGTGTTAGAGATATTTCGATTAAAAATCTTACAAATGAAGTTTTTCCGAAAGATAATTGGAATTTAGACATAGATAATAACATGTCTTATGAAATGTATACTGCTTACAATGATTATAGAAACTGAAAAAGTAAATTAGATACTTCGTATCGTAATAACGCAACCGAATACATTTATTTCTGAAAGATCATTGTACATTACTGGATGTTCATATCGAAAATCTTCTATTGTAAAGGATAATACTAATCTGAAACTTACTGTAGATTTTAATAAACCAGTCGAAGCCAAAACAATATGAAAAGTGGTGTTAATTAGCCAAAGAAATCTTATATATGATTTGACTCCAATTGTATTATCAAAATTTTCTCTTCGACGAAGCATAGATAACATTCTTGGTAAACAGCCTGTCATAAATAATAATGGCAATTTTCATTAATTTGTCGTGCAGAATCATTGCAAGAGAATTATTGAAAGTTAACCTATAATTCTCTTGCAGTGGTTCTGCATGGCAAATTAATGAAATATTCCGTCGTCATTTATGTCAAGCAGTTTACCAAGAATATATCCTACGCTTTGAAGAAGAGAAAATTTTGATAATACAATTTTATTAAATGCTATGGCTCAATAACTGAAAATACAATGAAATTGTCTAACACTCAACTTAAAAGTGAAAGAATCACTGAAGTTTGTTTTTATTTAACCTTTCAACCCCGTTTTATTATTTTTTTTTACTGAAAATCCTCATAAACAAAATTTAATTAATTTTTGTAATTTTTCAAGGACGTGTGATGCCGTAGGCTGAAATTAAATTACATATTAATTTTTAATTCTCATTAAAATTTTCAGGATTTATTCTCGTACATCCATAAATCTCGAAATATCAATTTCATTAGTAGTTTTATGGAGATTTTTTAAATTTGTGTCACAAAATTTTTTAATCGATTTACAATATCTGAGTGACATAGACTGTGTTGGGCATTTTATGTTTAATGTTGAAAGATCAAATTTACCAGCTTTTGTCAATGCGTTTGTAAATTCTCGAAATTCGTTGTAAGTTGTAGTTTTTTTTAATGTACAACAATCCGTTGGTGTATCTAAAAGTAGAATGTAACTATTGGGGTAAACCTGGGAACCTTTTTAAAATTAATCCTTAATTTTAGCCCTAAATGTAAATTCATCCAGTTAAATAAAATATACGTAATCATAGAACATAAAAGTACCACCAAAATACGTGTTTATAACAGCTTGTATTTTCGAATTATGTGGTACACCTAAGTCATAAATAGTTTTCGGATAATCAGACACAAGTTGCAAATTTGGATATTAAATTAGATATACATCCAAATCGATGAACATTACAATTTCTCTTGAAGGTCTCTGATAAATCGATGAAAAAAATTTCAAAATTATTTGATTAAAAAATAGAGCCAATTAGTAATAAGCTGAGGCTTACTTCCTATTTTATCGAAACAATTTTTTTTGTGAAAAATATACATTACTTGAACAACTATAAAAAAGTGTTGTGTTTTAAATCATACAAATCTATTTATTTCGTACAGATTAATTTGAATGATTTTAAGGGCGGTGGTGGTGTGTTTTGAGTAGGTGGTCTACCATAAAAACTTTGTATAGCAAAAATGTCATCAGTATGTAATTCTATTTGATATGGGGTTTTAATTGGATACTTAACAGACTCTTAAAACACTCGAATGATGTAGTCCTAAAACGTGTCCTATTTCATGTAGTAACACACAAAGAATTTTCCCATCAGATTTGTCATCATAATTAAAATATCTGTCTTTTTCAGCATCGATATTAATTTCTACTTGTGAATTGTTTCATTTTGGGAGTAATTCATGGCAAAAAATTCCTCCTTTTCCATCCAATTTATTGGGGCAAACTTGTCGAAGATTTAAAATGTGTGCATACCCCGTTTGTTTGATTTTGTTATGTGAGAATTTGTAATATCATGTTTAAAAACAATACTAGTATGTTTAGCCCACATCCGAAATGCTGCTTCAGTTAAATTAAGTATTTGTGAATTAACTAACACATAATGTCATTTAATAGTCTTTATTGCCCATTTGGTGCTAACGCTAGAAAAGTTATTGTTTCATTATTTATTTCACCAGTAATTAGAATGTTGTGATATTCATGAAAAATTCTGGTAGTATTTGAAACAACAGATGCATTTATGTGAGTTAAATTTTGTTCTTGTATAT
This sequence comes from Medauroidea extradentata, assembly GCA_003012365.1. NCBI lineage: Eukaryota > Metazoa > Arthropoda > Insecta > Phasmatodea > Phasmatidae > Medauroidea > Medauroidea extradentata. The sequence continues at coordinate 57,203 of PNEQ01029955.1, read as the reverse complement.
TCATGTATCCAAAATTATTCATGTTTCATTTTCACTTCTTGGAGCAGTTGTTATCAACAGTATTACAACCGCAATTGAAATAATTGAAATATATACAAATGTATATATTATTTTGATATTCCTTTTCACTTTGGTAGTAACCCTACGGCAGTGTATTAATATTACCTTTAATAATACATCATTTATCATCATAATCACTTAATGCTCTTTTTATAGATTCAATTTAAAATGTTTAATTTTCTTCCTTCTTACATGGTTATATTTTTATACAATCCTTCATTTTTTAATAAAGTAATGTTATACTCAGCAAATGTGATTTCAATTTTAACTACAGATTTTTTAATGCCTTTTGCCAATTTTTTAATAAAATTTTTAACATTTATAGCATACATTTTTTATTTTAATCCAATGAATTCTTTCATTATTTTACCATTATATTCGTCTTTCATTTTTCCAAACGCTCTTTGGTTTATTTGTGGGATATTGTATCTATTACATTTTTCATAATCTGAAGTACCGAAACGTTCAATCATTTATTTCATATATTCGTAAAAATTATTTGTTTTTATATAATAAGTAAACGAATCAATATCTCCATAAAATAATTCAATATTATCACCATATTTTTGTTTCATAACATTTTAATGAAAATCGTACATTAGAGTTTTTGATAATTCTAATATATTCTTCCAACATATGTTGGTAAATATAATTTTGCTTTATTCATATGTATTACGGCTAAATATAGTTCAACCCTTAAAATTTGGTTTAGCAATACATTTTTCTACTTGTATAGCATTTGCACATAATCAAATATCAACTCAAATTCCAATGTTTTCCATTGATTTTACATAAACGGAATTATTCATAAATTTATAAAGATCTATTTGAAAACCATTTTTGGCGTTTGTTCTCATTTGTGTGATTAATCAATGTACGAATTCATCCAATTTGTTTTTTTACGTGTTATTTCTCTGTGTGCTTTTATTCAGTTTCACTCCTAGAAATAAATTTTGATTAAAATTTATATAATAAAATACATATTTTTTCTTTGTCGTATAATGTAGTTAATATTATTTGTTTTCTACCCCGGAGGTATTTACTTTTCTAGGGCAAGAGGAATATATTTATGTAAAATTGTAATTCTTTCGAATATTCTAAATTTACTTCCAAAATACAACCAACATTTGAATCACACCTTTAATTTAATATATAATTACTCCAATAATCTGTATCGTCGATTTTAAATTTTAACAATTAAAAATCTGCATATGGTAAATATTGGCTCATTGTCCAACCAGATAGATAATTTGCGTTAAAATATTCTAAATACGAATTTTAAATTTTAGGATCCAAATTTTTCATATATTTATTATTTGCTTTCGCATATCGTTTACAAGATTGGGATCTTCCACCACTAATACATTTTTCAATCATTCATATTTTGTCGTAATCTGTTAATATTTCTAGTTCTACTTCTGTGTTTTTTAACCCAAGCTAATCCTGGAGCTGTAAACTACTAAGAAGGGTCTAGTTTTTAAACAAACTTCTCTTAAAATTTCGAATATATCAACTAACAATAAAACATGAACTTTGTATAATTCCATATATTCGCCTAGATTTTTTTTATTAAATGTATTCCAAACTTTTTGAGCTAAGTCATAATCTTCATCGTATATTTTAGCTTTATTAAAATTATAGTAAAATTTTTCTTTAGATGGTAACTCTGTTTCATTAAATTTTTCATCAGAATCCATGTAATCGTATGGATAAACGCCTTTTTTTTATTTTCTAACATAAGTTTCTCTTCTGAAAGAAACGGTTTAACGTTTTTTATTTTTGATAAACCACTAATTAAAAATGCTCTTTTACAATTATCCTTGTGTATGTTAAATAATTTTTTCGAGTTAATATGTTTGTTACAGCAGCCACAAATATATTTAATTAAGTTTTTAGAAAGTGTAACAATACTAAAGACCGTACATATAAATGTATCAAAAAATCTTAAATTTACTCCCTCTTTTACGTGTTTTGTAAGAGATATTTAGTTTTCCTCAAATTTCATTTTTATTTTTTTAATAGATGCGTCATGATATTCTCTCAAAGCCGCACCCATTTAATATTGAACATGAAGATTTAAATTTACTTTTATTCCATTATGTTCTTCTAGTAATTTTTTTTCTTATTAAAATTTGTGAAAGAATTTTTGTTGGCTCTATTTTACGAGTTATACTATCAATAGAATAAGTTTTTAGTCTGTTTTCAACTGTTGTTGCGTTTTCGTAAATTTCAATATCATTTATTGTATACATTATTTTATTTGCTCTTTCTATGTGTTTTGACTCGCTTCGTGAGCTCTTTTGTATAATTGAATATATGTAACTCCACAAATTCCACATTTTATCTAACATAAACTTTTCTGGCGATTCTTTTCCTGACGCCTTTAGATGTATTTTATAAAAATTTTTCGTGATTTTTTCGTATGGCTTATTATAGTCAATTCCACAAATTTCATATGTTATTGTAACCTTTTCAAGTTTATTTTTTAGTTTATTTTTTGTTAATTATTTTGGTTAATTTTTTAATTATTTTAACTAATGCGGAATTCCATTACGTATTCTGCTTTTTCATTACTTTTTATATTCTTTTGTTTGTATTCAATATGACATGTATCAGATTTTACTATTATATGATTCTAATATATCTGTACTGTTAAATGTTTTTTCTTTAGGGGACGTTTTATATAGTAATTTTCACAAATATCACATTACAATTTTATCCTCTTGTATTTTTCTCCTTGGAGTTATATTATGTAATGAAGCTTTATGAAATTGACTTTTTAAAATAGTTTTTATATTTTTTTAAATTTAATTAATAATTTATTTTTTGGACCTAATTGAATGAAATAGCTTTCCAGGGCAACATTTTTTCATTCCTTCATATATAATATTAATAGATCCACTACTAACGCCATCTAAAATTGTATTATTAAATTTTTTAACATATCTATCCGGTAAAAATACTTTAGTATCTGTTATATATATATATATATATATATATATATATATATATATATATATAT